>JAHDVE020007500.1:0-59534 GCA_022606495.2 Halesus radiatus | reverse complement strand
AAAAACTACGTTGCATTGTCTTTAATTAGATTTCGTAAACCATTCCAGCGGTGATACAATGCGCAATAATGAAACATACAAACAAACAAACGTGCATGCATACTCGAAATTTATATATTAGATTTCAAAACGAATTCACGCGAAAAGTGAATCGAGCTTCCGGTGAACCCGGCTGCACCCACGAGAATGCGCGCCTACTTTAATAATAATAATAGTAATAATTTAATGATTTGTATAGCGCCGTTTTCGTGAAAAATCACCTCAAGGGCAAGTCAATAATACGATTGATTTAATATATTGGTTATTTGACGTACTGATAAAATGATTATGCATTCTCTACACTCTCGGCAAAACTACACGAGAGAGCACAAGTGCGATAGTGTAGTTGATGCACTTGGCACGCTACGCCTCGCCGCTCTTTGTATCGCCACGTGTAGGGTGTAGGGTAATGTTTGAACAAGGTGAGGCGGAACCGACTGATGAGATTTGAGGGGCTATGAATAAAGAACTATACAACATAGAGAAAAGCGGTTTATTTTATTCAAATCGGAAGGTAAACTAATTTTCGACATAATATTTAGAAAATTATATCAACAAGATGGCGGCCGCCGGTACCAATACATTGACGAAAGTGATCTCTGAAGCTCTCTCTCTTTTTTCGGCACTTTCGATGGGTATTATTCTTTATTATTTTTTTGTTCTTTCAGGTCTTCTAATGTGTGGGGCAGATTTTCGAAAATCCCATCTTTGACCTAAACCTTATTTGAGCGTGCCGGACATCCCACGTCACCCCTCGGAGAGACCAGCCGCATAGGGAACATTTGTCTAAAAAAAGCCGGTGAATTTCGAGCTGTGTCATCTGTAGCCACATCTTGTTGGTATAATTTTATAATAATAAATAATAACAGAGCGTTTATATAGCGTAGTTTTGTGTTATTTCACTTCAAGTGCGCTTTAATATAAATAAACTTAAAAATAATGATTATCTAACTCCATTCAGTGGTATTCCTACAGTACTCCTTTTATATTCTATTTATACATTCTTAACATATTACATACGTTCTTGCCTATTATTAATATTACTCCTACGCTACTCCTTAGGTGCATATTCATCTAATAAAATTACAAAATATTATACAGTATATACACGGCTATACAAAAATAACACATTCACAATAATACTGCAAAAATAGCAACATTCTAAGATAAGAGTCGAGTTATATTCAGGAATTATTAAAATAAATTGAAGAGAAACTAAAATTTGTCGACAGGATTTTTAGAATAATTTTGTTTTTAAAGCCGGTTTAAATTCAATAAATTTCTGGATAAGAGCTGGGGGAAGTTTATTCCAAATGAGCGGGCCATTTATACGAAAAGGGCGATCATAGTAGACGGCTCGATTTGACCTTGAATGTTCAATTAGACGATTAGTAGTATCTAGATCTGCTGACCTCAGAGTAAGCTGTCTATCGCTTAAGTCCTGTCGGACACATAGTTCAGAGTGTCAGCTGTCGCTATTCCCTGTAATGCTTTGAAGGTCAGTAAGCAGATCTTGAACTCTATTCTTTCAGGGCATCGAAGCCAATGAAGCTAATCCCTTAGAAGTGGGGTTATATGACAGTATTTAGATTTACCAAATATCATTCTCGCCGCAGCATTGAAGACGGACTGGATTCTGTTGAATTGTTTTTGAGGGAGGCCAGCATATGCACCATTACAATAGTCCATACGTGAGACAACGAAGGAATTTATTAGTGATTTTGCTCCATCAGAGGGAAGACATCTCCTGATTGATTTTATCTGCCTAAGATTGAAAAAGCCAGAACTGCCAGCGTTTGAAATTTGTGATTCAAGAGAAAGACTATTGTCTATAGTGAAACCTAGAAATTTTATTTCTGTAGAAGGGATTATATCTGTATCCTGAATATATATTGGACTGGAATCAAGGAGGCCTTACCTATGTCCTCCAAATCACGTTCATTAGCCATTTTTTCCAATTTCTGCTGCATAAAATTTTGTGATCATCTTCTCGTAATTTAATATATTTTAATTGAATATCAACATTATTAAGCAGTAAAATTTCTTTGAAATTCCTAACTTTGTCTAGAAAACGCTTCTTCTCCTACAAGTTCCTTATCCCAGAGGGCGCGGTGTTGGCCTCCACATCGCCACGGTCCAGTCACCAAAGATTAGTTAAGTCTCTTTGGTGATCAGTTATCTTTTCTACATGCCTTGTCCAGCAGAGACGTCCCATTTATTTTTGACAGCACTCCAGATACCAATTTCTTGTACGACTCAAAGGATGTTTAAAAAAATATACAATCCCGTTTCGCCATTCTTCGCGAGGACCGAGCATTCCGAGCCATGGCTTTACTTTTCTGATAAGTTCTGAGGTAAATAAACTCACTCCCTGCTTCAAATGCATACTCATTATCCATCAGTAGTGACATTGCAGTTGTTGAAACGCAGCAGGCATGTCTTTTTTACTGTAGGCGTATCACACGTACCTACGTGCATTGTTCTATTGTCCCCTCTGTATCGTGCTTTTACATATGTAGTCTATCAACACGGTAGCTCGGTGGATCGAGTTCGAATCCCACAGCGGATTCTGACATAGCTTGGTGAATAGATCTCCACTATGGGCCAGCACTAAACATTTCACATATTTATTTATATAGTCGCTAAAAAAAAAATATTATAAAAATACAACGATTTTGAAGAGAGAGGGAGACAAATTGCTAGATGTAGACCAACAAAAAATTTTAAAACAATGCTTCTTGCGATTTTTTGTCTTCGAAATAATGTACTTTTTTTGACAAATGTTTTCGGGAACCAATTAATTTTGGTTCGGGCGTCATTTTTAAGATCCACATCCCCTGTCTAGATATTATAGATCGATGGTGCTGACCGTTAAACGATATTGTTAGTAAGTTATTAGAGTGTTGTTATCATTTTTAATAGGGAAGTGAACTCCCAACTTTACGCTTTTCGGATTGTGGTGGATTTGCAGGTTAGTTATTGAGTCCAGCGGATCTCCGGAAACCGCTTTGTACAAAATTTGACACTTACGGAAAGATGTTGATAAATACGCCTTCATAAATTACCTTTCGCTTGCCAGTAATGTTAATAAAGCATGTGAAGTTATGAACCTATTAAATATCTGTATTGTTTAGAAAACGACTTTCATAATTACAGCAATGAAAGCTTTTTTCGCTTGAAACCCGTTTTTACAAAGTTGGACAATTCGTCTACATTTGTAATTCATCTTTTTATCGGGAATCTGTGTAAAATATATAAAAACGATGTTTGTTTGCAGAAGGCTTCTAACAAAACCCAAATTTCCTTATTACAAATCACGTTCACATTCACAACGTGAACGTACGGAGGACTGAACGCGGTTGGCGCTAACAAAAAAATATCTAGCTAGCAGTCCACAATTCAGTACTGTTACCAATCCTGATGTATGGCAGTGAGGCATGGAACTGGCATTGGAAGAATGAAAGTAGACTGATTTCTGTGGAAATGAGTTCTCTGAGGTGAATGTACGGTAAAGCTATGTGAAAAATGTTGAGATTCGCAACGAATATAAGCGTAATGAGTAAGATTAAGAAAGGGACGCTTAGATGGCATGTAGGGTGAATGAACGAATAAAGGAGTGTAAGGAGAATATATATGACGCGAATGCGAATGAAAGAAGAAGTCGGGGATGCCCTAGGAAGACATGGCACGATCAAGCGAAGATAATGTATGAGACGATGTATGAATGTGAATGAAGTGAGAGGTGTATGCCACGATCGAGTTGTTTGGCGGATCGTCCTCTCTACCTACCCCAGCGGAGAAACGGCGTTATGGTTAATTAGTCAGTTAGTTAACAAACAACGTTCTTTTCTTTTTCCATATTTTTCGTCAAACTTGTCAGAAATATTATAAAAAATTAACCTGTGTCCGTAATTATTGTTAACATGGTTTGCTTTTCATATTTTGAAATGACGCCGTGTCAGCCATTACCTGTGTAATGTGTAGGTACTTATTACTATGATTTTCAACTTCCGCTTGCATCACGGTAATAATTTCTCTGTCACTTTTCACATGAGATTGATTGAATAAATGAATATGAAGTCGACACGCGAGGCGGTGAATGGAGTGGAAGTCGTTTTGTGAAAAGTCCGTTTTTCGGGATTGCGCCATCTATTATAGTATGGTAGACTTACTGCCTTTCTTCCCACCCTACGGAGCAACTGTTGAGCCGAAATTTTGTTTCACAACTGTTCAAATGCACAAATATGCTCTTCCCAACGAAATTCTCCATCAAATTTACGATCTATTTAGGATATCAATTTTTGTGGATTAAGTTCCCCTCAACTTAGTTATAAAAGGTGTCAACAGGGTGAATAAATGTTAGTGAAATGTCATACGTCATTATTGGTTCGCGTTCTATTTATCGCGATTCAAATATTGAATGACAAAGATTTATTTTCGTTATCAAATGTCAAAACATATTTTTTGTGTATACATTTTTAAATGAAACTGAATAGAACCTAACTTATTTTACTTATTTTAAGCTACATTTTGTCTTGTTTTTCGCGAAAGAGAAATGTCAAATGTCATATTTACATCTATGAAAGTGGCAAAAACACTTGGCTGATCGGTGCCTCAGATTGATCATTCGAAAAGTTGGGAAGAACGGCCGTAACTAAAAATTCTAGATAACATGAGGTGCATGTGAGGTGAAACCATGTACGACCGCATTACAAATGAGGAGATCCTAAAATACTGCACCAATGTAAATATAATAACTAGAGCGTAAGTAAGGGAAAGAACGTGGAGTGAGTTCGCAATTCGAAAAGGGATGTGCAAGTGGATGGAAAAAAGGTTTGTCGGGATCGTCCCAGGAAGATATCGCGCGTGAAATGAATCAAATATATTAAATAAAACAAACACTATGTTATGAACCACTAATTTATTTTAAATTTATCACCAACTGGTCTCGCTTATCCCAAGGCTCGTCAGAGTAAATTTAAAAAAAGTAACAAGAACACAGAGAGATAGAGAAATTAAAGAAAGTCGTTAAAATTTATAGTAATATTATTAATAATTAACGTAATTTGTTGATCTACATGGCTCTCTGCCAATCATTATTAGAATATGGTATTATCGGATGGAGCAGTGATAATGATAATATTCTTAATTTACTCATTAGAACACAAAAAGCCATCATGGGAATTAACTTAAAGTCCCTGTAAGAACTAGCACTGACGAAATCATCAACAATCGTAACATTATTTCAATAAAACAATTATACTCCGCAAATATACTACTTTGCATTCATAAATACAAAAAAAAAAACAAGATATAACATCAAATATACATAATAAAAACGCTAGATCTCAGAGTCAAAAACACATACAACCAGCAACCAGAATCATAATATTTGTACTCCTTATACCATGGTACTAAACTTTACAACAAAATCCCACTCTCCTTCAAAAATCACAACAATAATAAATTTAAACATCAAATAAAACGGTGGATACGTTACACAAGGAGATCTGAAATAGAAAATATGTTAACACCAAATACAGAATACACCGAAACCACCCAACTGCACTTAAAAGACCTCACCTTAGAATTATAATTTTTTCAGCAATCACATCAATTTAATCTAATTTAATTTCATATTTTGTAAATGAAATCCTCAGCACGGGAAATCCCAGTGAGGACATCATTAGTTTTTAATTTGTTACAAAATAATATATATATATAATTAAACATTATTATTATATACATATACTGTTAAGACTCTGGTAAATGATCTAGTAGTCTCCAGATTGGACTATTGCAATAGTATGTATGCTGGTCTGCCTAATGCACATTTGAACAGACTGCAAGGAGTGTTGAGCACAGCAGCTGGTGCAGAATGCGGTGCCACCAAATACTGTCACATCACTCCTCTTCTATGTGGCTTCAAGTCACAGAAAGAATTCAGTTTAAAATTATGTGTAAAATTAGTGTCTATAGTGTATATGGTATACAAGGCACTGAACGGGCTGGCACCGTCATATTTGACTGATCTCTGCGTGAGGGACAATCTTGCTCAGGTCAGCCAAGTCTGATGCGTCGAACAGACTGGTTGAACCCTCTTGGATGAATGCTGTTAAATTTGGGGACAGAGCTTTTAATGTACTGGTCCCAGATTCTTGGAATGACCTACCATTTGGTTTAATGTACTGGTCCCAGATTCTTGGAATGACCTACCATTTGGTTTAATGTACTGGTCCCAGATTCTTGGAATGACCTACCATTTGGTTTAATGTACTGGTCCCAGATTCTTGGAATGACCTACCATTTGGTTTAATGTACTGGTCCCAGATTCTTGGAATGACCTACTATTTGGTTTAATGTACTGGTCCCAGATTCTTGGAATGACCTACCATTTGGTTTAATGTACTGGTCCCAGATTCTTGGAATGACCTACCATTTGGTTTAATGTACTGGTCCCAGATTCTTGGAATGACCTACCATTTGGTTTAATGTACTGGTCCCAGATTCTTGGAATGACCTACCATTTGGTTTAATGTACTGGTCCCAGATTCTTGGAATGACCTACCATTTGGTTTAATGTACTGGTCCCAGATTCTTGGAATGACCTACCATTTGGTTTAATGTACTGGTCCCAGATTCTTGGAATGAATTCAATTATTTGTATTAATGCACAGTCCCGACTTTTAAGAATCATTTGGCTTTTAAATGCTAGTCCCAGATTCTTGAATGACCTACCATTGTTAACACTTGGTCCCAGATTTTGAAATGAATCTTAATTTATCCCAGACTTGTGAATGACTCATTTGTTTAATGTATTGTCCTAGATTCATTTAGCTATGGGGATTTCTGTCCTGATTCTGAATGACTCAATTATTTGTTTTAATGTACTGGTCCCGTGATTTGAATGACCTACCATTTGGCTTGAATGTACTATCCCAGAGATTCTGAACTACCATTTGTACTGGTCCCAGATTCTGGAAACACATTACTAATGTACTGGTCCCAGATTCTTGGAATGACCTACTATTTGGTTTAATGTACTGGGCCCAGATTATTGGAATGACCTACCATTTGGTTTAATGTACTGGGCCCAGATTATTGGAATGACCTACCATTTGGTTTGAGATCAGAAAGCAATTTGGAAACTTTTAAGAAAAATCTGATAACATGAATATTTAAAAGGGGCTACAAACTTTAAGAAACTGTTAAGTGACCTTAGGGTGATTTTATTCACTAAATGGCGCTATCCAAAAATTAACCATTTAATTATTATTTTCCGTTAACTCAAAATTTCCCACCTCCTCTTATTCTCTTCATCCTTTGACATTCTGTCTCTTTAAAAAAAAAAACGATAATTTAGTAATACATGAACAAAAACACAGAGTATCTTCCTCATTACATACATCTTCTTCCCCTTGTCCATCTCGGATCGGTGCCCCATCGCATCGACAAGGCGCCTCCAGGCGTCCCTGTCTTGCGCTACGGCATCCGTCCTTAGTAGGTCCAGCCTCTGGAGTTGCTTATCCCACCTGCGGCTGGGGCCGTGTTAGTGTAGTGGCGCAGAGATTAGAATGCCAGTCTGTTAAACTTCGGACTCTGGACTATTATGACTGATAGGTTTGCCAATCTCCTCATCGAACATGACTTTATAACTTCTATTTTTGTGACATTTCCAAATGGAAAAATGCTTCAAATTGTAAATGTAAAACCATTCAAAATGCATTTACCAAGTATTGAAGCATAATTTTTATTAACAAAATTACCTTCTAATGATTATTACGCCTTTACTCTTCGTTTCGGTAAGATGCATTCGTTGTTCGTTAGCGTCCGTTAGTCGTATTACGGCGAATCGTTATTTCGTAACGAATCTACGTTAAATTACGTATTGAGGTCCGGCAGGTACCTCGTGTTATCGTTATTCGTTATGAGCTTCACGTCTCGTGAACGTTCGAGAGGCGCTGTGTACGTGTGTCGTGGTGTGTACTGTGAACTGTGTGCTGTGTGTTACGTCGATTATTATTAGCTACTTTCTTACGTGAGTCACGCCACGGTGGCAGCGGATGGAGCTATTCTTTCTAAAACAGGCGATTTTTAGTTCTTCCACATATACATTCACGTACACGTAACAAAACTTGAGAATGAATCCGCTGTTTGATTTGGATGTAGTATCATCTTACCGCAGTCTGGCAACCTGGTAAAAGCGAGGTTAGGTCAATCAAGAAATACAGACAGTTTTTTCTTCAGAGTTATATGAAGAAAAAGTACCGTTTCCAATTTCCACTTTTTAATTGGAATTGCTGGAAAACTCGCGAATTTTAAGTTGCTCTGAGAGAGTTCTGATCCAGAATTTTCCAAAGAAATGTTAAAAGCGAAAATTCGATGATTTCGATCACGAAACTGAGATTTTTTTAAATAGCGTTTTTGAAATACATAGTTACTAGCAGTCTTCCAGTACCAACATACAACCCTGAAACCCCTGGATTCAAAATAATATTTAAAAAAAATATATATTACTTCTCATAGAAGGGGAAACCTTGGCGACTATTTCATATTTGACGATGCTGGGCGGAGGGTCTTTTTAAGGACATTAAGCAGTAAACCTGGGGGTTGAAGAGGTAGTAAGTAATAGAAACTATGGGGTTTCATTTCCTTGCGTATATTCTAAAATTTTATAAGAATTTTAATTTGAGTTCGTTAAGAATATATCCAATCATTGATTAATTGGATTTCCTTATGGATAACCGTATCCAATTACTAATTACGTTCCAACATAACTTCAGAATGTTGGAATAAAGAAGAATGCGTGAGCAAAACATCAAACTCATGTTTCAGACAGCATTCAAGCGCGCATTTCTGGAATAAACTAAATCCATTTCTCTGCAAATCAGAAGCATTTAAATAAAATGCTTTTGCAAATTAAATATCGGAAACATATTTTAAATTAATTAATCTATAAAATTCAATTATAATGGTACTGTGAGTGTCTCGCGGGGAAATCCCGTGTTGAGAGCAGGCACAGTTTACATCACAATCATTACTATTTGCGCCCAAATTAGGCTTTACACATTTAACATTTAATCAGTACCAACAGTACGCACATGTTATTTAGTAATATAGAAATGTTAGTTTAAATTCAAATTAAAAAATTAGCAAAGAAAGGAAAATTGAACAAGAACAGATATACGTATGTTTATGTATAATATTATGAACAGTTTATGTGTGTACGCTCCTGAAGAAGGTTGAGTTCAACCGAAACCGGTTGATAATGCATAAATATGAATAAAGTACAAAAATTATTAAAATTAGTTTATCATTTAATCATTAAGTAAGTTCAATAGGCGATGATTATAATATTAAAAAAATACCTTAACAAAACAACAGAATTCATTAATTTATATATTCCAAACTTCCTCTTCCATTTGCTACTTGCTCCGGGAAGACAGAACTCTTGTGTAGATAGATTAAAATAAATAAAAAGTTTTATAGTATTTAAAATTGTATTTATTCTTCAATAAGCCCCTTCGATCAGAGAGTCACTCATTTGCATTAAACAAATGGCTAGAATGTTTACATGGAAAATAAGTCGAATTACATGCGGGAAGCGTTTTATCTGCAAAAAACACACAATAATCTATACATAGATATTTACTTTCAACTTTCTAAATGTATTCTTATGAACACATTTATAACTTTCTTTCTTTGAAGCCCTAACAAAGTAACTACCCATTAGCTGAGTACTTTCTTTAGCAGTTGTATTAGCATTTCGATTATCACCTAAGTAGGTACTAAGAGGAACGGTTGCGCGGCCTGTTTCATACAAAATCTAATTTATGATTTGAGGTCAAGATACTAACCTAAACCTAATGATATTCATTTTCATCAAAAGGTATAGTAAATATCTAACACGAATGAGGAGTATTTTTAATTTTTTTTTTTGCATTTGCGAAATAAAGGCCATTAAAGAAACCGAATTTTCACGATTTCAGACGCAAATTTAGCAATTATTTGGGAGCTAAAGGTGATTAAATAAAAAATTAAAGAAATATTAAAATAAGAATCATGGTGGATTTTAAATTAAATTAAAAACGACCCATTTACGTTAGAATATAAATTTGTCGTACATATTTTAAAACATCGACCGGGATTTTTTTTTTATTTTAAAGAATATTTGTTTTTATGTAATCAAATTTACATTGCAAATACGACAATTAAAATTGTTTTTACCATAAACCCGTAAATTATTTTCCAAGTTGCCTTTAAAATCATTAAAAAATTATTTTTTTAATGGCCTATAAATCATAATTTAAAACTAAAACAAATAAAATACTTGTAATCCGTACAAGATATTTACTATACATTTAATTAAAATCAAAGATCATTCTGTTTGGGTGGGTATTTTGTCGTCAAATTCAAAATTAAGTTTGGTATGAAACAGGCCGCGCGATCGTTCCCCTTAAAGTAATACGGTGTAGGTACAAAAGATCAAATAGTTTACGAAATACAATATGTGTACCATTTTGTATCTTCAACTTTATTCTCTAAACATTTTTATAATAAGGAACTCCAGTGAAAAATATAATGGTTTAAAATATATACATTCATATAGATCAGGTAAGGCCGATTCTGTATATATAACTTTTATTATATATGATTATACGTAGAATTTATAAATCATTATTTAAAAGTGAAAAAAATCATCTCATAAAAACACCTTGCTATATTGGTACCATTGCATTCGGAACATCTGACGTCATATGTGCATTTTGTTTTTGGATTTTGTTTTGTATTTTAAACATGTATTTTTTTAGTTTTGTCGAAATTTAAACTTTATTTTGGTGATTTTAAGCTCTATAATTGTTGTTCAATATAAAAAAAAACCTTTCTAACGAAAGAAATTGGAGTATTCATGAGCAAACCAATTATCAATACGGATATTAAGATAATGTTAATGCTCAATACTATTATTATTCTTAGAGTTATAGTTTCTAAAAAGGTACATAAATTTATTACTTGTATTTAGTATTGGTTTACTATGAATATAATATAAAATGATGTATGGTAAAGCTCATCCTTGTTGTGATATTTGACATTCTAACCTCAAAACTGATCAAAACCGACAGGCCATAGAAATGAAATATTTGTGCGGGCGTAAAATTTTTTTTATTTATCTCTGAAAATTAGCTATAGAAAAACAAAAAAAAAATGCTGGTACTTATGTGTGAACGTCGTTAATGATAAAAAAAAAAAAACGGACTGGAGTTCCTTATTGCATTCCTTACTATTTTTTTACTTGATTCGATTTTTTGTTAACCTATAAATATCATACGGAATACGGTTATGAGGTTTTCGTAGAAACCTTTTTTTATGCTGTAAAATGGCGTTCACATCTTAATTTGTTAAAGATTGGACTTACGGGTTTCACTAATTAAGGTAAAGATATCTTTGTCATTCCAACAACCATAAAAAAAATTACAATATTTCTGATAAATCGTGGGATAATGCAGCTTTGAGTGTCGACTAATTTAGCCGTTATTTAATGATCATTTAACCGCCGGAAAGCGCTAATGGGAGGTGAAGAATTACAATATTAATTTAGTGGGGGACTATTGCTAACATGAACCCTAATGAATCTTCTAGACGCACCTCATTATTATAAAAACAAGGGTGCGGTCTTAATGGAGTTGACTCTTCCTTGAGCCACAGTTTGATAATGACTTCAAAGGGCGAAACGGCTGTTGCATAAAAACTGCTCTTTTAATAAAAAATAAAAATAATCTGAATAATATTTTATTAAATCATTGAAGAAGATAATATTAACATAACCCAAATGAAAGATGAAACCGGACAAAAGGACAGAAACTAAAAAATGTTTTTGGTTTCTGTCCGTTTGTCCGGTTTCATCTTTCATTTAGGTTATGTTAATATTATCTTCTTCAATGATCCATAATATTACGATGAGGTTCGTAAATCTCAATAAAAATAATTAATAATTAAAAATATTTTATTATTTTTTTTATTTAACAAAATAACAAATAAAGGTATGCTCACTAGGATTTCCCGTGATGAGGATTTCATTTACAAAACATGAAATTACATTGTATCAAATTGATGTGCTTGATGAAAAAAATTAAATAATTGTAAGTTGAGGTGTTTCAAGTGCAGTTGAGTGGTTTCGGTGTTAATATATTTTCTATTTCAGATCTCCCTATGTAACGTAAGCAGTGTTTTATTTGATTTTTATATGTATTACGGCTGTTGTGATTTTTAAAGGAGTGTGGGATTTTGTTGTAGAGTTTAGTACCATAGTATAAGAAGTTATTTTGTCCAAATGTTGTATTTGTTGTTACTTGTTTTATGTGTTTTTGACTCTGTGTTTCTAATATGTGTGATTGTTGTTTCTTATTTTGTTGTATTTATGAATGTAAAGTAGTATTATTTTAGAGTATAATTTTTTTATTGTCATTATGTTATGTTGAAGATTACGTCAGTGAGTTCTTACTTAATAATATAATTTTCATGATGGTTTTTGGTGTTTCCTAATGAGTAAATTAAGAATATTATCATTAGTACTGGCTCAACCGATAATACCATATTCTAATAGTGATAAACCTGTCAGCTTGTAAATTCTTTTATGCCCTTAAATTAGTAGACTTTTGTAAAAAATATTAAATTGTAACCTATTAATGTATTTGTCATCTAAATATCCTAGCTGAACAACCACCCCTGTAAATTGCCATCTCAACACATGCATTTCACACCTAGTGAGAAGGGAAATTAATACGTCAGCCGACAACAAATGTCAATATATATACGTAATAAGTAAAAAATAAACTGTTAAAAAAAGAAGGTAAAATTGACAATGGGTCTATGGTCTGAGTGCTTACGGGAGCTATGCAAACCGTCTCCGCATCAATAAATACATTTAAAAAATAGTGATAAGATAGAGCAATGGAAAAAAAACATTTGTACAGCGCCCTTGAGGTGGTTTTTCACAAAAACTGCGTTGTACAAATCATAAAAACATTATTATTATTTTTAAATCAACCACCGGATCAAATCAGAAGTATAAAATAACGTTGTAACATAGCAAGGACTATTCCGACAATTTTTTTTTGTAAAACAACACATCATATTGTTCGCGTCGTAACAAAAATACCCATTTGTATGAAAATGAAGTTGCGGAACTAGTTTTTCCGCTTCGCTAATGAGTTGGTTGGGTCGGTTCTTTGGCAAACCGCTGGCTGAAATATTCCGATTGGTGCAAGCCTGACAGGTGAAAATGTTTACATATTTTGTAAGATTAAAATAATCATATGCTAATTGGCTTGATGAGTTACGTCAACGGGCGAGCATTTTGTGATTGATTTTGTAATGGTATTGCGGAACCTGCGTGGTTTACCGTCTTTATGTGCTTGATAGTTGCTTGTCCCCGTGAAATGTCGAGTGAAAGCCTCAAATCACTGAGAGCTATAAAAAACAAGTACAAGACAATAATAATGATTTTTTTTCCAGAAGGCTTGCAGAAATAGTGCAATGCTATAGTTTTTTGGTTGTTTTTTTTTTTTTTTTTAATTTAACTACCTAACTAACCATCACGCCGTTTCTCCGCAGGGGTAGGCAGAGAGGACGGACCGCCAAACAACTCGATCTTGGCATACACTTCTTGCTTCATTCACATTCATACAACGTCTCATACATTCTCTTCTATTACATGGCCCGACTCAAGTATTTGATTCACTTGATCGTGCCATGTCTTCCTCGGACGTAACCGGCTTTTTCTTCCATTCGTATTCGCGTCAAACATTCTTCTTACACTCCTTTCTTCGATCATTCCCTCCACATGCCCATCTAAGCGTCCCTTTCTTAATCTTACTCATTACGCTTACATCAGCCTTGCATTCTTTACGAATTTCAATATTTTTCACACGATCATACATGGTTTTACCACACATTCGTCTCAGAGATCTCATTGCTACGGCATTCAGTTTACTTTCATCCTTCTTCTGCCAATTCCATGCATCACTGCCATACATCAGCGTTGGTATCAGCACTCCATTGAGGACTGCTAGCTTCGCTTCTTTGGACAACTTTTTGTTTGCGCCAACCGCATTCAGTCCTCCGTTAATGGAGATTCCTGCATTCACCCTTCTTTCAATATCCCTATCCGTCTTTCCATCTCTCGTAAACATACTTCGCAAATATACAAACTCATCGACCTGATCCAAGTATTCGTCATTCACAACTATATTGCACACTGTTTTCGCACTCTCTCTTTCTAACACCATGACTTTAGACTTACTTACATTCATCATTAGCTCGTTCTTTATGCATACTTCATTCATCCCAGATACAAGGGACTGTAAATCTTCTATACTGTTAGCAATCAATTTAATATTATTATTACTAAGTTCTGCCAGCTTTTTTATTATTTTCTAACTAAATAGGTTTTACCGGTAATAAATCATTTTAAACACCGTCCAACTTAGAATTGGGTGCGAGTAAATAAAATCATACAAGTAAGTCATCGCAATGTGGATTAACCACAGTTTGGAAATGGCCTTGAACGCCGAAACAGCTGTCACAATAATAAAAACTAAAATAATCGAAGAAAACAGTGAGCAAAACCTTCACATTTGATCGAACTTGGCGTGCTTTTTTCGGTCTTGGCTCTTCTGGCCGCTGCCATTGGGACGATTGGGTCTTGATTTCGACGTCATAACCATATACCCACGTTTCATCACCAGTTATGACCCTTTTGAGCAAATCCGGATCGTCGTTGACGTCATTCAACAACTCCTGAGCGATACTAATGCGACGTTGCTTTTGCTCAAAATTTAGCAATTTCGGAACAAACTTCGCTGCCACACGTTTCATGCCCAAAGCATCCGAGAAAATTGCATGGCATGAGACGATTGATATGCCAACATCCTCTGCAACTTCCATAATAGTGATTCGACGATTTTCCAAAACCATATTCTTCACTGTTCGATGTTTTCTTCGTTTGTTGACGTGGTTGCAACTCTAGCACGCTCATCGTCATTAACATCTTCTTGGCCTTCTGTAAAGCGCTTGTACCACTATAAACACTTTTTAGAGACAAAGTAGACTCGCTGAATGCCGCAGTCAACATTTTAAGTGTGTTGGAGCACTTTATTACATTTTTAACGCATAATTTAATACATATTCTTTGTTCAATTTTTTTCAAAAATAAAAAATCGAAGAACACACAAAAACGTGACTAACCTTTCCAGTTGTCAAAAACAAACCACTAATCCAAAATGGCTGATAATGCTAACATATGATAACCATATGTGTACCAACATAAAAAAAAAATCGATAATCGAATGTACACAGCCCGCGAAAATTCAAAATTCACCTTCTCTTTTGAACACACTTCGTATATAGTTGCGATATACAAAAGGAAGGAGACAAAATATAAAACAAAACAGTGAGACAGAGATATGCTTACATTTAACAGAATGGGACATTAGATAAGTGAAACCGGTTGGTGTTGATTTAAAAATAAATAAAAAGGACTCTATCCCAGCAGCCATGGCAGTAATGTTGGTATTCTTGGATTGGCGAAAGAGTCACGCAGAATCGAAACGTTGCTTTAAATGGCTTTAGTCGTCTTTGATGATCAGATCCGAATAGCCGGGTACTCCCCAGATTTCCTCTTCCCCGTCTCTTCACCTCCCTACTATTTTCACCTTCACAACATACCCCAATTGGTGATGCCATATTCTCACTAGTTCCGGACAGTTGGAACTATCGTATTCACTTTTTTAAAAAGTCGAAGTCGGTACTCCTGGCTGGAGTACTAGAATCGTATCGTCATATCCTAACAACGCATTCTGCACATTTCTATGTACGTCAGAATTGTAGGTACATTACCCCGCATCCCATAAGCTAAACGCCAACTATTCAGTCTATCAAGATACTGCAGCGCTACGGAAATGTTCCTGGAAGGACGAGTGCACTCTTTCGGGGCACTTCTCCGCTATCGCATGGGAAACTTATGGTGCAGACTGTAGAGAACGCCAATCCAAAAATACCATCATTACTACCACGGCTGCCTGGATGGAGTCCCCCCTGATGGCCCTCTGGAGATGGGAGACCGTCAAATACCCACCACACAACGTTTTTTTCACGCCCCTTTGTATTTTTTTTGTGTAAATGGATCGAAAAAACATACTTTGTTCATATTAGAATACATGTAACCAACGTACATGTGTTCTACTTTATGTTAAATAAGTAAATATTTTTTTAAACCCTTTCTAATAATCCTGACATAAAACATAATCTATTTACTGCTGCGTATTACTCCATTTCTGACGTTAGTTCTATTCCCGAGTTTACTGTGTTTATTCAATTTATGGAATCCTTGAAATGATACTACGACGTAATGATAGTGCACAAAAATGTATCGAGGTCTATCATATTTGTTATTTGAACAAATTGCAAAATCAATATTGATCCTTTTAGAATCAAACCCATATTATTATAGATTACGATATAATATTATCAAACTACGTTAACGTTGACAACTTTACTAAATATTCTAAAGTTATTATTTTATTTCAATTATGTATATAACTGGAATAATTTACTTAATTCAATTATCTAATGTCAACTCGTTCCTAGAAGGGTAATACTAAGCTATGTTTAATTTAAATTATTAAAACACGGTTTACAACATATTTTTTTAGGAACAATAAACCGTATTCAAGGACAACATTATTAATTTTATAATAATAATAATAATGTGTTTATTTCAGCTGAACAAAGCGGTGAGTGCAATACTCTGTCTGCCATATAAAAGAATACATCTAAATAAATTACATGAAGTGGAAATAGAATTAAAAAAAGGTACATGCAGTAACATATTTATCACTAGTACTACGGTGGCTTGAGGGAAATTCTCCATAAGTAAGTATGGGGGCGCGGGGGACTCCTTGAACAAAAGTTTGTTCGAATCTCCGGTAGCGCTGACTCGTCCCGGCTACTGTGATGCATTAAAGTAGTGAACCCATGCACACTTCCCTCTGCGAACATCTGCGAAGCGCTGTATCGCCGAGGGAGGCCGAACAGCGTCCTGTACTCGGAGTGTGTTCATGACGCCTTGTGTGTAACTTGTCCATAGTTCGCTAGTGTAAAAGCTCATGCAGTATGTCGGGAATAGTTGCTTCTTTACCGAAGGACTGCACCTATTGAATCTCCTGGCAAGCATGTTGGCTCGCATGCTCAGTACTCTTCATTGGCGTTCTATGTCATTTTTTATCATTTAGGTCATCACTGATAACCTAAGTGATAAAAAATTTACGATGAGTACTAATAGACGTCCCAGACACATGTGGGAGAAGCAACTCCATAGGCGGTACGAGGAGAGGGTGGAACTACTATGGACGGATGCCGTTGATGTAGCACAGGACAGGGACTCCTGGAGGCCCCTTGTCGATGCGATGTATCCCCGAGCCGAGTAGAACAAGGGGAAGAAGATGTATGTATATATTTTTATTTACTTATTTTATTTTTTAATTTAAAAAAAAAAAATTATTAGGTTAGGTTAGATTAGGTTTTCGGGCTAGTTTTTTTTCGTACTTTTAAAAAGTGTGTCAATTCATACATGTGTTGAATTATCATGGAACCGTGTTTTGTGGCCCCAAAAAACTACACTTGTGGCTGTTTTATAACCTATCCCCCTATCTCACGTAAGAAGTTGGCCTTTTCAAGTTAAAGTTAAATTTTAATTGATTATAGATTATAATTTCCAAGCATGAATTTCATTTCTTCTAATTCTCAATATTTTAATTGTCTGTATTTAGGGTCACACGTTTGCTTAGTTTTTTAACACCATGAATTTTCTTTCAGTTGCATTTAATTGCAGTTTAATTATACAAATTCAACCAATTAGATATTTTATGAAGTTCACTTTGCATTATATTGCCATTCCAACTCTTGGGATGACCCGACTCAAGTACCTATTTGATTCACTCGGTTGTGTCTGGTCCTCCTCGCACTAAATAATTCTCCAGGCACTTCTTTCTCCGTCCGTCCGCTCTGCGTGTCCGAATCATCTAAGCGTCATTTTCTTAATCTTCGGTATAATTCATCAGTAGTACAATCGGTAAACTGGTGAGATATTCATCATATTTGAAGCCGATTTTGTCGTATTACTTTTTTGATTTGAGCTTTCGTTTATGAATAAATCGAGTCCGAAGTTAAGAAAATGTGATGAGAGAAAAAAAAATCTACCATAAATCTAAAAGTTTCTAAATGAATAAAAAATATGTTATTGGGATTATCTGTGTGATATCTTGTACGTATGCATTTTACAAAAAAAATTACGATTTATCACTTTTTTAAGCATGTCCCTAAAATTGCCTTTCGTTTCTCCAACATATTGCGCCCGATTATGCGTTGCGGGTATTCCGAGAAAAGTCCGTATTTTTCTAGGATTGTTATCACCAGTCAACAGTAAATATTGGCCAGTCATGTGGAACCCTATTATCCGAGATCCGTGACATTTTAAGGTTCGGAGTGATAGCGGCCCGACCGACCAACTTACCTGGGCCCGTGTTTGCTCAGAGATAACAATATTTTTTTTAGCCAGAAGTTCTCAACATTTCATATTTAACATTGATAAGAAAATCACTTTTATTTTTAAATTAGAAAACATGCTTAATAGATTTCCAATGAATTTCAAAATTTATGTCTTCAAAAATAATAATAAGAATAATGTTTTTTTTTTTAGCTTTTTTATAACAAAGTGTATGATGTGTACCCGACCTCGCTTGGGATTTTTTTTTGGAATAAGGTTATGAAGTTGTAAATTCTTGCTTGTCATTTGGGTGCCATAATTGATTGACAGCGAAAGTAATGCCTTGTGACGACTATTACTATCTCTAAACAAGGAAAGAAGGAAACATTAATTCGATAATTTTATTTCTATCCAAACATTTATTTTTTTCAAAATATATATAAAAAATAAAATTCATAAGTAGGTACCTACTTGTGTTTTACATTTTGAAAATATTCCACCCAAAAAAACATTTTTGTTTTGTAATCTGTGGCTAACCAGAGTGATATATCTATCGGCTAACCTCAATACAACATGGCGGGTTTAATGTTTTTCATACTTATTTTAAAACGTTATAGCAAAACAGTTTTGGATATTGGATTTCATTTAAACTACTCTCTAAACCTTCCCGGCACTAATAAGAACAGTCTGCTATTTTCAGCGAAACCGGTCAAGTAATTTTCGAGAAAATCGAGGACACACAGAATAACCTTAATTTTCATATGTACAACAAATTTTAAAAAAATTATCATATCCTCGCTGGGATGTCCCGTGCTCAGGATTTCATTTACAAAATACGAAATTAAATTATTTAAAATTGATGTGATTACTGAAAAAAAATAATTGTAGTGATTTCGGTGTTAGTCTGTGTTTGGTGTTAATATATTTTCTATTTCAGATCTCCCTGTGTAACGTATCCAGCGTTTTATTTAAATTCATTATTATTGTTGTGACTTTTGAAGGATTGTGGGATTTTGTTGTAGAGTTTAGTACCATACTATAAGAAGTTTTTTTGTCCAAATGTTGTGGTTGTATTCTTTGTTGGATGTGTTTCCAATATGATATATGTTTCTTATATAGACAGGTGATAGCAGTTGTATGAAGTCCACTATGGTTAAAAGCTGTGCCTAGTCCAAGAAAAACAGTCATGAAAAGAATTTTTAAAAACCTACAAATTTATAATAAAAGTGTATTTTTTCCATGAATTTGATACACAGTATATATACTAAGAAATAATTACAAATAGTATACTAAGAAATAATAAACATAGAAAAATAGATAAAAATTAACAATAAGTGATGAAAGTAGGCAAGCACTTGATTAAAAATGTAAAAATAATTAAATTATAAAAAAAATTATTTATTATAAAATATTGCTAATAATTTTAAATTAGCAATTAATTTTTTAATTTTTTTTTTAGTATTCAGCATATTCCGGATGAGGAACGCTTCGTTTTCGAAATATGTTGGTATGTATATATTAATAAAGTTGTGATTACCAAGTAATTTTTAATTCATTTATAACTTTTTTTTATTATTATTCTTGTTTTTAGTATAAATAAAATAAAGAAAATAGCTTTGCATAAAAAAAATAGTAATAGTTATTATGAAGCTGCGCTTCCGAAACATGCTGATATATATATATTAAACAGTGATGTAAACAAAATATTTCTTAATAATTTTATTAATAATGACACCACAAAATAATTTGACTTTTATTAAAGAAGATTTATTGATTAATTATTAACATATTTGAACGGTTGGAAAATATAGAATTATAAATGTGCTGAAATATAATTTTTTACCACAGAATTGATCTTACTGAAAAAAATTTGAGACTCTGATTAAGATATGGAATATTATGCCTTTGTTCCTATAAACTTGTACAAAATATGCACTGATTGAACATGATTGACATTTATTTTACAGGAAATTCCTCAGGCTGTAATTCCATGCCTTATAACAGATTTAGCTAATGATAAATAAAAATAACTGTACAGATTGGAACAAAGAACTTTAATTTATATAATCTACTAGCAATTGCTCTTAGTCGAATACAATCTTTATCTATTTGTAAATCCCACTTGAAAAAATAATTAATAATAATTTCTTTATTTTACATGTGAATGAAAGTTGGCTATCCCTATTGTCAAACCCTTCGCCCCACGTGCATTGTTATCTTAAAAGTGCCCTTACCATTTGGTTTCCAGGGGCTATAGATATAGGGCCTCAGGGCTGTAAGAGCTGTAAAGTGTTTTACTGTAGACTGTAGACGGTAGATCCCAAATGGACACTCATTATTTCAGTCCTATTCCCGACTGAGGGCCCTGGGCGCAAAATCATTGTTATTCATATTTGCTGACAGTTTCACAGTTGTAAAAAACATAAAGAAAAAAATAGAAATCTTGGACACTCACTGAACAAAGGAAATTTCGAATTATATTATGGTACGAAAAAATACTCGTACAAAAAAAAAGAAAACCAGAAATGTAACTGAACAAAGGAACTTTCAAATATTATTTTGTTTCTTTGTTTGTGTTTGTTTGTTTTTTTTTTAATAATTGATTTTAATAAATACATATGGTATATACTCGTATGTGTGTTTTTAAGTGAGTATGGCACAATACCCCAACTGCTCTGTCTGGAACCAGTGAGACTACGGCATCCCCATTTGCGGTATGTTCTTAGAGTACTCTAAGGGTATGTTTTGTGGCTAAATGTGGCGAGGGAGGGGAAGACGGTGGGGGAGAGGAATGTGGGGATGTACCTGGCTATTCAGATCTGGTCACCAAACACGGTTAAAGCCATTTGAAGCAAAGTTTCGATTCTTAGGATTTCTATTACTGTGGTATGTGCCGCAAATACACTGTTTTAAATTAATAAAATAAATTGTGATATATCAGCAAATAGAATTTACTTGCGCACGCCGGCATTTAAACCCGTGACCTCCGGATCAGCCCTACCTATCAATAATACTACGGAGAAGATTTATGATGTACGAATGTTATTAAAACGAGGAGTAAAACAGAATTGCGCGGCGTTCCATCATACCTGTCTAGCCCTACAAGGAAATCAGAAACACGAAACATCTAAAAACAAGGTATACTAGTATAAAGGATACTGATTTGATATAATATTGGTATTCACTTTGTGGCGTCATTATTAAAAAAATTATTAAAAATTTCTTTGTAATCACCACTTTATTAATATATACATATGAACCTGTTTCGAAAGCGATGTTTTCCTCATCAGGAATATACAGAATACTAAAAAATAATAATATCAAATATAGATAAATAATAAAATTGAAAAAAAAAATTATATTAGAAATTATAAATGAGATTATTTTTATTATTAAAATTAATTTGAAAATAAATTCAAGATGTAGATATTGTAAAAAAAAAGATAATTATACACATTTAATTGCCTATTAACACCTTTTCTGATTTCTAAAATTTCAAATTTGTCTATTGTAAACCGGTTGTATTTGTATGTAAAATTTTTAAACCTTTATTTATATGAAAAAAATAATTGATTTCCGAAATAAATAAAAAAATTTCAAACATGTTGATATGTATATATTAATGAAGTGGTATTTGTAGAGTAATTTACGCATTTCAAATATTTAAAAAAATAAAAAAAATTAATTTCCATACAAATCCAAAACCGGAAGACGCGCGGTATGACGTCAGATGTCCCAAAAGCAATGGCATCAAAAGAACAGGGTGTTTTATATTAAATAACGATTTATTAAATTATCACAGATCAACAAACTTCGGTTCTGAATACACAAGTTTTATTAATAAAAATTTTAAACATACGTAATTTTTATTAATAAAAATTTTAAGAATATATAAGTTTTATTAATAAATTTTTTTAGAATATATAAGTTTTATTAATATAAATTTTAAGAATATATAAGTTTTATTAATAAAAAAATTAAGAATATATTAGTTTTATTAATAAAAATTTTAAGAATATATAAGTTTTATTAATATAAATCTTAAGAATATACAAGTTTTATTAATAAAATTTTAAGAATATATTCTCATATTAATAAAACTTATATATAAGAGAACCGACGTTTTTTGATCTACATGAAAATATTTTTTTATGCCATAGTATTTTTCACAGGAGTTCCTTATTACATAAGCCTTGAGTTAACCATATCTACTATTTAGGGCAACCTTTTTAATAGAAGTTAGATAACGTTACAAAATACCTACTTCATACTAAATGTTACCCATAAAAAGGTCCCCTATAGGAAATCCACCGAACGAGTAGCTTATCAAACCGAACGAAATGAATACTCGAGAACTTCGACAAACAGAAAAAATATATTTGATGGAAAATTTGTTCAATGTTAAAACAGTTACTGATAACAAGTCGAGGGCGAGTGATACGATGTCGCGTTCAATTTAACTCAGTTCAATAATAAAAAATAAAAATAATTTATGAAATAATGACAACATAGATATTTTTCTAATTAATTCAATAGGAGGACCAACTAAGTCCCTCTAACTAACCAACTAACCATCACGCCGTTTCTCCGCATGGGTAGGCAGAGAAGACGGACCGCCAAATAACTCGATCTTGGCATACACCTCTTGCTTCATTCATATTCATATATTTACTTCTGTTATTCCGACTTCTGACATGGCCCGACACAAATATTTGATTCACTTGATCGTGTCATGTCTTCTTCCGGTGGCCCCGGCTTCTTCTTCCATTCACATTCGCGTTATATATTCTTTTTACACTCCCTTCTTCCTTCATTCGCTCTCCATGCCCAAACCATCTAAATCTCCCTTTATTAATCTTACTCATTACGCTTACAGCAGCCTCGTATTCTTTACGAATATCAACAAATTTCATAGGATCATACATGCTTTTTCCACAGATTCGCCATAGAGATCTCATTTCTATCGTATTCAGTCTACTTCTATCCTTTCTCTGCTAGTCCCATGCTTCACTGCCATACATCAGGGTCGGTATCAGTACTCCACTGTGGACTGCTCTAATGCATGTAATGTTGATAAAAGAATCAAAGAACATTTTAGATGTTTAAGGTGATGCAATGGGAAGTAATGAAAAATTATGTGCTTTCGGTTTGAGAATTTGATGGCCTATCACTTAATTAAATACTGCAAGTACGAGTAGAACACACCTTGGCCTTTAGTTTAACCGGGCATTTATAAGTATCAGACATTAAAAAATGTTTAAAGCGCAAACTCTCCTACTTATGAACGCCTTTTCTGATATTGTTCTATTGTTCATTGTGGTAAATTAAGTTTTTTAGATTATGACCGTAAAACATTTCAATAATTATGTCTTAGCTTTACAGAATAGAATAAAAAACGCATTTTGGTGATGTTTTTTTTGCATAAATCGAAACATGCGGCCGATGTTAAGCAGGAATCTCAACTTTGTCGCCACCTGCATAAAGAGCGCGTGATTTTGATGGAATTTTATCCGGTGGATCGCCTTAAATAGCCATAGTTTTTCAGAATTCGCCAACCATCCAATTGAAAAAGATCATACCTATAATCATAGCACCGGCAATATTCTACACAAAAACATATATGCTTTTTTTATTGTTCCTAAATTTTTTAATTTTCTATCTACAAGTGTCCAAACATGTCATCTTTAAACACATACAAAAATGAAATAAAAAACTGGATTAAAACCAAAGATATCAACCTTTTCCTGCTATAACTGTATATTTTACCCACTTTTCTTTCTTTGTTTTTCGATTTGTTTTCTTATCTAACTTAAAATCTTTTATTTAACTTACCTTTAACATCCATGTATGAATACAAATAAACCAATATACTGCAACTAACTGATACCAGTTATACCCACGCACTGGCCTTGCCTATGTGCGATTTTTTGTTTTATATACATTACTCATAGGTTGTTCAGATGTATTTATAATTTAATGAAAAAAAAAAAAAACACAAAATGTTTATAATCATTGTACCTTATTTGTGTGAATGTATGTTTCAAAAAATGAATTAATAAATAAATAAATAAAAATAAATAAATAACATACAAGAAGTGAAATGTTGATAGGAAAAGTATAAAAAGTCATGGGGGCAGTTTTACAACAATCTTGTGACACGGGACAAGGGATAGTCGATAGACAGTCTATAAGTGACATTGAAAATATCAACGGTCAATGCAGCATCGTTAAGCAGTTGAATCGCTCTGTTGATGGGCATGTTCTGGTAAGCAGAAGTTTTCGCTTTCGGAGCATAAAATAGTACATGGGATCTCCCACGAGTGTACTACATATGGTTTCAGAGATTAACTTAGAAAAATGTTTACCTAAACATATTGTTCTGCGGGCTTCTAAGGTGTTGAAAGCCGATGATGGATCTAGAATTCTCTCATATAAAAGCAACGCGTAAATCTCTAAGTAATACTGTAAGAACTAGCAATGTCGAAATTTTCAACAATCCTAACATTATGTCTATAAAACAATTATACTCTAAAACATGACTACATTTCATTCATCAATATAAAAAAAAAAACAAGAAATAACACCAAACATACATATTTGAAACACTAGATCTCAGAGTCAAAAACACATCCAACAAGCAACCACAAACAAAACATTTACAAAATAGCTTCTTATTACTGAACTCTACAATAAAATTCCACTTTTCTTCAAAAATCACAACAACAATAATAAATTTAAAAATCATATAAAACGCTGGATACGTTCCATAGGGAGATCTGAAATAGAAAATATATTAACATCAAATACAGACTGACAATATCGAAACCACTCAAATGCACTTAAAACACTTCACCTTACAATTATTTATTTTTTCAGCAATCATATCATTTTAATATAATTTAATTTCATATTTTGTAAATAAAATCCTCAGCACGGGAAATTCCAGTGAGGACATCATTATTTTTTATATTATTATTATTACATAAATCCGCGTCGTCTTTGGAACTCGGTTAAGACAGTTGTTGCCGATGTTCGTGCATGAAGTATAATTGACATCGCCCCAGATATCTTTTCCAAGTTTTTTCTCGAAAAAATTGGTCCATACGCGCCCTAACAATCGCCGCCCCACCCCCATATTTTACAAAAAAACAATGGCTGAACCTTATCTGCCTTAAGAAGTAAGGAAGTTAATACTCGCTCCACCGAACAAACAGTGTGCACTCGATCCTATACCAACATGGTTACTAAAGAAGTGTTGCAATGAAATAGCTCCCTTTCTAGTTCAACTCTTTAATAAGTCATTTAACATTGGTAATTTCCCAAAATCACTGAAATCAGCTGTCGTAACTCCATTATTAAAAAAACGCAATTAGACGGTAAAGATCTTTCAAATTACCGACCCGTTTCAAATCTTCCATTTATATCTAAAATCTCAGAAAAAATTACTGCTTCACAGATAATAAGTCATTTAAATTCAAATAAATTGTTAACTAAATATCAATCTGTATACAGAAGGTTCCACTCAACAGAAACTGGATTACTACGCGTTTTGTTGGACATAACCCTTGCCATCGAGTCGGGTAAGCTGGCACTTCTTTCAGTCTTAGACATGAGTGCCGCTTTTGATACGATTGACCACGATTTTCTTATCACACGTTTAGAAGAATCCTTTGGTTTAAACTGTGGCGTTAAGAATTAGCTGACATCGTATTTATCCAATCGTGTACAAGCAGTGAAGATGGGGCAAAACCAATCAAAATATGCAACCATTTTATCTGGAGTACCCCAGGGTTCCGTTCTGGGCCCTCTGCTCTTCATCCTTTTCACAAATGATGTAGCTAAAATAATCGAATCGTTTGGTCTTCAATCCCACTGCCATGCTGACAACCAGCAAGTTTATTTTTACTGCTTACCAGAAGAAATAGACAGACTAAAAACTCGCATAGCTGAGTGTCTAGAAGCAATTACTCGCTGTATGACCTCAGACATATTGAAGCTGAATCCGTCAAAAACTGAGTTTCTCTGGACCACCACAAGCAGACGTCAGCATATCAATTATTATTCCCCAATAAATATTTCAGGAAGTGACGTGTGTTCAATTACTCGGTGTCAATCTGGATGCGGACTTCTCCCTTAAAAGTCAACTAAGAACTGTAAGTTCAGGGTTTTTTCAATTGAGGCAAATCAAAGCAGTACGAAAAAACCTGCCAACAGAGGCTACTAAACTGCTTGTCAATTAGTACGTTGTGTCACGTCTAGATTACTGTAACGGAATATATGCAAGTCTCCCCAAATACCAAATTAATAAATTGCAATCAGTATTCAACGCTGTAGCAAGACTTATCACCGGCGTATCTAAATATTCTCACATTTCAGAGTATCTCAAAAATCTCCACTGGCTCAAATGTCCTGAAAGAATCCAGTTCAAGCTCTGCTGGATGGTATTTAAGTCACTTAACGGAATGGCTCCGGCTTACTTATCAGAACTGTGTATTCCTGAAAATACCAATTCACGGCAGTCAACCCTTAGGTCAGCAGCGTCATCAGCTATCGAGAGGTTGAAGGAACCAAAGCGCACACCTAATACTAAGTTCAGTGATCGTGCTTTCGGAGTATCAGGACCTGAAGCCTGGAATGAACTGCCGCATGCCTTAAGAATTATCGATATCATATCTCAAATTCAAGTTTTGTTAATATTATTCACCATTTTTTATCCCATATTATTGGCAGCTATCTTAATGACGATGGGATAAATTGAACTGGTCTAATTAGCTAAGTTAGCCGGGACGAGTCAGCGCTACCGGAGATCGGAAAACACTCTTGTCCAGGCCGTCGCCCAGTGGCATGGCGCGCCCCTACATCGTAGATGGAGAACTTCCCTCAGGTCATTGTAGCATAAGTGTTAAATATGTTATTTTAATTTAATTTATTTTTTGTTTTTATATTATATTTCTACAATGTGTAATTTTCTATTCTTAAAATGTATTCTTTTTATATGGCAGACAGAGTATTGCACTCACCGCTTTGTTCTGCTGAAATAAAACATTATTATTATTATTATTATTAAGCGGTTGCCCCGGATAGGCAGAGGTCCTAGGTTCGAGTCCCAGATGCGACTGAAATCTTTTTATTTTCTGTCGTTTTTTCCGTTTTCATATTTCATTTAGGTTTTTTTTTTTTTTTATTATTGTATAATATTAATTATATACAGTGGGAACTTATACCCGCTAAGCCACTGCAAGTAGCTTGTCAGCAGGAGTTTATTTCAACAATATAATATAATACAACAATAAATTACAATCATCATACAAATGTAGGGCAAAAATTATTATATTTAGGCGCATGCATCTTGTGCTGTACATAAGTTGAGAAAAAAAAAAACTTAAAGAGAAAAAAATAATGGTAAAAGCATTACAGATTTGTTATTGAGATACTAGAGTCCAATCTTATAACACCGATTTAAATAATATTATAAAAATGTCAATATCATAAAAAATATCAAAATTATAAAAGTACCAATATTATAAAAGTATCAATATTATAAAAATATCAATATTATAAAAACATCAATACTTTTAAAAATATCAACATTATAAAAACATTCATATTACAAAAATATAACTATTACGTAAATATCAGAAATATCAAAGCATCTGTAAGTATTAAATAGATTAAGAAATAAAAAATTTAAAAGATATATACATAAAACAGCAGTACAGGTTGGTTACAATGAGGATAGACTTAAATATAATAGTAACACCGTAACAGTAAGTACACCAGATATCTAGGAGCTATACAACCATGGAGACCGTCATATTTGTTACCATCAATACACAAGGTTACTTTCCAAAAGCCAACACTTTAACATCAGTGAGAATTTCATCATAGGACAATTGTTTTTAAATTCGTACGGCAATTTGTTAAATATAAATGGTACAATGTATTCAAGGGTTCGTTGACCATATTTATTTTGAAATATTGGCACTATCATTCCTATATTTTGTGTGAAACGTGTATTGTGTACATGATCCACCACTGCCTTATACGGACTTTCAGATATATGTTGCAGTAGAATTTTATGCCACAAAAGACCACGAACAGGTAATACATTAATTGATTTGTACATGATATCAATGTCTCGCCTTTGGTTAAAAATTGTTTTACTTACTAACAATTTTACCATGGCGTTTTGAATCAGCTGTAAATGTTTTATGTTGGTCTTACAGGAGTGTCCCCAAGAAGTTATACCATACCTTATAGTCGATTCTGCTAGAGACAAATAAATTAGTTTCATAGTTTTTATAGGCACGTATAATTTTATCTTGTGGAGTCTTCCTACAATGGCTCGAAGTCGCTTACAGAGGTTGGAAATTTGTACGTCCCATTTCATATTACAATCCACCGTAACACCTAGATACACATACTGGTTGACTAATTCGATACTTGTACACGCGCAGGGCTGTTTGGTATTATTGTGAATGCAATTAAATGAATGGGATATGATTACAGGTGCCTCGCTGTACCTTGCATGTGGGGATCTTATATGCATCAATTTCGTTTTTTTAGCATTGATTATTAGACCAGAGTCATGTGACCATTTTAATAAAGAAATAAAGTCTACCTGTAACAATTTTATTGCAGTATCCAAATTTTCATGGGATATTATAAGTGCTGTATCATCAGCATATATATAATGTTTAACAAACGAGAATATTTTGTTCATAAGTGATACAAAGATAATATAGAGCGTTGGACCTAAAATTGACCCTTGTGGAACTCCTGTTTTGACATTTCTTCTTTTACTAAATTTGTCATGTTAATTTGTTATGTTAATATTATTTTCTACAATGATTAAATATTAAAAATGAGGTTTTTAATCTCAATAAAAATAATTAATAATTAAAAATGAATCATTTTATAAATATTTTCCAGTGCTAAAAATTATAAATATTTCAATAAATACCAATTCTTCTTGTGCCACCAATCTTCTAATAAATGTAACATCAAGAGAAAAGGAGGATAAAATGGCACTTTAAAACTTTCATCTCTATACTTAAATTTTCTAATAAAACTGTGTTCATCTGAAGCGACCTGTCAGGTAAGTATGTTTTTCTGTATCGGTCTTTACATAATTAGTTAAAGAATAGGAAGTAATATTTGTACGGCGCCCTTGAGGTGATTTTTCACAAAAACGGCGCTATACAAAACATCCAATTATTATTATTACATATATCCTAACCATAAATAAAATTCTACTGCAACATATATCTGAAAGTCCGTATAAGGCAGTGGTGGATCATATACACAATACACGTTTCACAAAAAAATTAGGGATGATAGTGCCAATATTTCAAAATAAATATGGTCAACGAACCCTTGAATACATTGTACCATTTATATTTAACAAATTGCCGTACGAATTAAAAACAATTGTCCTATGATGAAATTCTCACTGATGTTAAAGTGTTGGCTTTTGGAAAGTAACCTTGTGTATTGATGGTAATAAATATGACGGTCTCCTTGGTTGTATAGATTCTAGATATCTGGTGTACTTACTGTTACGGTGTTACTATTATATTTAAGTCTATCCTCATTGTAACCAACCTGTACTGCTGTTTTATGTATATATGTATATATCTTTTTAAATTTTTATTTCTTAATTTATTTAATACTTACAGATGCTTTGATATTTCTGATATTTACGTAATAGTTATATTTTTGTAATATTAATGTTGATATTTTTTAAAAGTATTGATCTTTTTATAATATTGATATTTTTATAATATTGATACTTTTATAATATTAGTACTTTTATAATTTTGATATTTTTTATGATATTGACATTTTTATAATATTATTTAAATCGGTGTTATAAAATTGGACTCTAGTATCTCAATAACAAATCTGTAATGCTTTTACCATTATTTTTTCTCTTTAATTTTTTTTTTTTTCTCAACTTATATACAGGACAAGATGCATGCGCCTAAATATAATAATTTTTGCCCTACATTTGTATGATGATTGTAATTTATTGTTGTATTATTATATTATTGAAATAAACTCCTGCTGACAAGCTACTTGCAGTGGCTTAGCGGGTATAAGTTCCCACTGTATATAATTAATATTATACAATAAAAAAAAAAAAATAAAAAAAAAAATACACAATAATTCACCCTAATTTACTATAATTCAACATAATTCACAAAAATTCACCATAATTCACCATAATACACAAGATTTCAACATAATTCACTATTATTCACCATAATTTAGCATAATTTACTATAATTCACCAAAATTCACCATAATTCATCAGAATTCACCATAATTCACGATAATTCAACATAATTCACCATAATTAATCATACCTCACCATATTTCACCATTATTCAAAATAATTTACAAGTAATTCACTGTAAATCCTCAGAAATTTGTGTATTTCACGATAGATCACTATCATTCATCCAAAACTTTCTGTTTTTCTTCATAAGTCACCGTAAATCACAGAAGTTTGTCGTATTTCACTATAATTTACCGTACTTTACCATAAATACGCGGAGTATACCGTAATTCGTAGTAATTCACGGTAATTCACGGTAGTGCACCTTATTTTACCGTACTTCACAATAATTCATCGTTATTCATCCTAATTCACCATAATACAAAACATTTTTTTTTATTTATCACGGTCATCCACCATAAATCGTCGGAAATTTCTTAATTCACCTTATTTCAGCATAATTTATTAAAATTCACCATAATTTACCGTACTCCACCGTAATTTACCGAGAATCATCCAAATTCACCATAATTCACCATAATTTACCATAATACACCATAATTCACTAAAATTTACTATAATTCACCATAATTCACAAAAATTCACCATAATTCATCATAATTCACCACAATTCACCAAAATTCACCATTATTGACCAAAAATTCACAATAATTCACCATAATTCACTATAATTCACCATAAGTCACCAAAATTTACTAAATACACCAAAATTCACCACTATTCACCATAATTCACCATAATTCCCCATTTTTCCCACTAATTCACCATTCACCACAATTCACCATAAGTCACCATAATTTACCGTACTTCATCATAATTCACTGTGATTCATCCAAATTCATCATAATTCACCATAATTCACAATAATTCATCATAATTCACCATAATTCACCATAATTCACCATAATTCACCATAATTCACCATAATTCACCATACTTCACCATAATTCACCATAATTCACCATAATTCACCATAATTCACCATAATTCACCATAATTCACCATAATTCACCATAATTCACCATAATTCACCATAATTCACCATAATTCACCATAATTCACCATAATTCATCATATTTTACAATAGTTCACCATAAGTCACCATAATTGTATCGTCAATTCACCATAATTCAACATAATTCACCATAATTCAACATAATTTACCATAAATCACCAAAATTCACAATAATTCACAAAAATTCACTATAGTTCACCATTATTCATCATAATTCACTATATTTCACCATAATTCAAAAAATTTTACCGTAAGTCACCGTTAATCCTCAGAAATTTGTGTATTTCACCATAGATCACCTTCATTCATCCAAAACTTTCTGTTTTTCTTCATAAGTCACCGAAAATCAGAGAAGTTTATCGTATTTCACCATAATTTACCGTAATTTACCATAAATAGGCGGAGTAGACCGTAATTCGTTGTAATTCACCGTAATTCACGGTAATGCACCTTATTTTACCGTACTTCACAATTATTCACGGTAAGTCATCCTAATTCACCATAATACACAACAATTTTTTGTTTTTAACGGTCATCCACCATAAATCGTCTGAAATTTCTTAATTCGCCTTATTTCACCGAAATTCACCATCATTCACCATGATTCACCATAATTGAGAATCATTCACCATCATTCACCATAATTCACCATAATTTACCGTACTTCACGTAATTCACCGTGATTCATCCAAATTCACCATAATTCACAATAATTCACTCACCCTAATTCACCATAATTAACCATAATACACCATAATTCACCCTATTTTACTATAATTCACCATATTTGATAAAAAATCACCATAATTCACCCTATTTTACTATAATTCACCATATTTGATAAAAAATCACCATAATTCACCATAAACCACCATAATTAGTCAACCAGTACGTGTATCTAGGTGTTACGGTGGATTGTAATATGAAATGGGACGTACAAATTTCCAACCTCTGTAAGCGACTTCGAGCCGTAATTCGTAGTAATTCACGGTAATTCACGGTAGTGCACCTTATTTTACCGTACTTCACAATAATTCATCGTTATTCATCCTAATTCACCATAATACAAAACATTTTTTTTTATTTATCACGGTCATCCACCATAAATCGTCGGAAATTTCTTAATTCACCTTATTTCAGCATAATTTATTAAAATTCACCATAATTTACCGTACTCCACCGTAATTTACCGAGAATCATCCAAATTCACCATAATTCACCATAATTTACCATAATACACCATAATTCACTAAAATTTACTATAATTCACCATAATTCACAAAAATTCACCATAATTCATCATAATTCACCACAATTCACCAAAATTCACCATTATTGACCAAAAATTCACAATAATTCACCATAATTCACTATAATTCACCATAAGTCACCAAAATTTACTAAATACACCAAAATTCACCACTATTCACCATAATTCACCATAATTCCCCATTTTTCCCACTAATTCACCATTCACCACAATTCACCATAAGTCACCATAATTTACCGTACTTCATCATAATTCACTGTGATTCATCCAAATTCATCATAATTCACCATAATTCACAATAATTCATCATAATTCACCATAATTCACCATAATTCTATGAATGCAGGTTAATTATGGTGAAATACATAAATTTCTGACGAGTTACGGTGAATTATTGTATATTATAGTGAGTTATGGTGAAATATGGTGAATCTTGGTGAATTATGGTGAATTATGATGAATTATGTTGAATTATGGTGAATTATGGTGAATTACGGTGAATTACGGTGAATTACGGTGAATTATGGTGAAATACGGTGAAGTACTGTGAATTTTGGTGAATTATAGTAAATTACGCTCAATTACGGTGAACTACGGTGAATTACTGTTATTTTCGGTGATTTATTGTGAATAACGGCGAAATACAGAAAAAATTCTGATTTACATTGATTGCCATGAATTACGGTGAATTACGGTGAATACGGTGAATTCTGGTGAATTACGGTGAAATACGTTGAAGTACGGCTGATTACAGTGAATTAGGGTGTATAATGGTGATATACGGTTAATGATGTTTCGTTACGGTGAATAATGTTTCGTTACGGTGAATTACGGTGATTTACAGTGAATTACGGTGATTGACAGCGAATGATCTTGGAATACGGTGAATTAAAGTGAATTTCATTGAATTATGCTTAATTAGGTTGAATTAGTGTGATTTTCGGTGAATTTTTGTGAATTACGGTGAATTGTGGTAATTTTCGATGAAATATGGTGAATTTCGGTGAATTACGGTGAATTACCGTGAACAAGGATGAGTTACTACGTATTACGGTGAATTACTGTGAATTACGGTGAAATTCATTTAATAAGGTAATATTTAGTAAATTTAGTTAAATCCTGGAGAAGTAAGGTGAACTCCAGGTACTAACCGTGAATTACGTAAATTACGGTTAAATACGATAAACTTCTGTGATTTACGGTGACTGATGATGAAAAACAGAAAGTTTTCAACATAATTCACCCTAATTCACCATAATTCACCAGAATTCACCATAATTCACAATAATTTACCGTAATTCACCGTAAATTACAAAAATTTGTGTATTTCACCATAGATCACCTTCATTCATCCAAAACTTTCTGTTTTTCAACATAAGTCACCGTAAATCATAGAAGTTTATCGTATTTCATCATAATTTACTGTAATTTACCGTAAATACGCGGAGTACACCGTAATTCGCAGTAATTCATCGTAATTCACGGCAATGCACCTTATTTTACCGTACATCAGAATAATTCAGCATAATACATAACAATTTTTTCTTTTTACGGTCATCCAACGTAAATCGTCGGAATTTTCCTAATTTACCTTATTTCACCGTAATTCACCATCATTCACCATTATCTACCATAATTCACCATATTTCACCCTTATTCACCATACTTCACCAAAATTCACCACAATTCACCATAATTCATCATAATTTACCGTACTTCACCGTAGTTCACCGTGATTCCTCATAATTCACCATATTTCACCATAATTCAAAACATTTTACCGTGAATTATGGTGAAAAACGGTGAAGTACTGTGAATTACAGTAAATTACGCTCAATTACGGTGAATTACGGTGAATTGCTGTTATTTTGGGTGAATTATTGTGAATAACGGCGAAATACGGAAAAAATTCTGATTTACATTGATTGCCATGAATAACGGTGAATTACGGTGAATACGGTGAATTCCGGTGAATTACGGTACAATACGTTGAAGTACGGTGGATTACAGTGAATTACGGTGCATTACGGTGGTATCCGGTTAATGATGTTTCGTTACGGTGAAAAATGTTTCTTTACGGTGAATTACGGTGAATTATTGTGAATAACAGTGAATAACGGTGAATTACGGTGAATTACCTTGAATTACAGTGAATTACAGTGAATTACAGTAAATTACGGTGAATTACAGTGATTTACAGTGAATTATCCTTAATTACGGTGATAAGGTGTATTACGGTGAAATATGTTTGATTACGGTGAATTACATTGAATTATGGTGAATTACGGTGTAATACGGAAAAACTTTCTGACCTACATTGATTACCATGAATTACGATGAATTAGTTTGAATTACGGTGAATTACGGTGAATTATGGTGAAATACGGTGAAGTACTGAGAATTTTGGTGAATTATAGTAAAGTACGCTCAATTACGGTGAACTACGGTGAATTACTGTTATTTTCGGTGAATTATTGTGAATAACGGCGAAATACAGAAAAAAATCTGATTTACATTTATTCCCATGAATTACGGTGAATTACGGTGAATACGGTGAATTCTGGTGAATTACGGTGAAATACGTTGAAGTACGGTGGATTACAGTGAATTATGGTGAATTACAGTGAATAACTATGAATTACGGTGAGTTACGGTGAGTTACGGTAAATTACGGTGAATTACGGTGAATTACGGTGAATTACGGTGAATTACGGTGAATTACGGTGAATTACGGTGAATTAAGGTGAATTACGGTGAATTTCTGTTATTTTCGGTGAATTATTGTGAATAACGGCGAAATACGGAAAAAATTCTGATTTACATTGATTGCCATAAATTACGGTGAATTACAGTGAATACGGTGAATTCTGGTGAATTACGGTGAGATGCGTTGAAGTACGGTGAATTACAGTGAATTACGGTGCATTACGGTGATATACGGCTAATAATGTTTCGTTACGGTGAATAATGTTTCGTTACGGGGAATTACGGTGAATTACGGTGAATTACGGTGAAATACGGAAAAAGATTTACATTGATTACCATTGAATTATGGTGAATTATGTTGAATTACTGTGAATTTTGGTGAATTATAAAAAAAAACGGTTAATTATGGTGAATTACGTTAAATTCCGGTGATTTACGGTGAATTATCCTGAATTACGGTGAATAACGGGAAGCAAACGGAGAATTACGGTGAATTACGGTGAATTGCTGTTATTTTCGGTGAATTATTGTGAATAACGGCGAAATACGGAAAAAATTCTGATTTACATTGATTCCCATGAATTACGGTGAATTACGGTGAATACGGTGAATTCTCGTGAATTACGGTGAAATACGTTGAAGTACGGTGGATTACAGTGAATTATGGTGAATTACAGTGAATTACGATGAATTACGGTGACTTACGGTGAATTACGGTGAATTATTGTGAATTACGGTGAATTACGGTGAATTACGGTGAATTACGGTGAATTACGGTGAATTACGGTGAATTACGGTGAATTAAGGTGAATTACGGTGAATTTCTGTTATTTTCGGTGAATTATTGTGAATAACGGCGAAATACGGAAAAAATTCTGATATACATTGATTGCCATAAATTACTGTGAATTACGGTGAATTACGGTGAATTACGGTGAATTATGGTGAAATACCGTGAAGTACTGTGCAGTTTGGTGAATTATAGTAAATTACGCTCAATTACGGTGAACTACGGTGAATTACTGTTATTTTCGGTGAATTATTGTGAATAACGGCGAAATACGGAAAAAATTCTGATTTACATTGATTGCCATAAATTACGGTGAATTACGGTGAAAACGGTGAATTCTGGTGAATTACGGTGAGATGCGTTGAAGTACGGTGAATTACAGTGAATTACGGTGCATTACGGTGATATACGGTTAATAATGTTTCGTTACGGTGAATAATGTTTCGTTACGGGGAATTACGGTGAATTACGGTGAAATACGGAAAAAGATTTACATTGATTACCATGAATTACGGTGAATTACGGTGAATTACGGTGAATTACGGTGAATTATTGTGAATCAAGGTGAATTACGGTGCATTACGGAGATATACGGTGAATTATGTTTGGTTTGAATGAATTACAGTGAATTATGTTAATTTAGGGTGAAGTACGGTGAAATACGGGGAATTACTTTGACTTACGGTACTTCCCAGTAATTTACCATAATTCACCGTAATTCACCGAAATCAAACATAATTCACCGTAATTCCCCGTTTTTTCCGTAATTCACCGTAATTCAGGATAATTCACTGTAAATCACCGTAATTCACCGTAACGAAATATCATTCACCGTTACGAAACATCATTAACCGTATATCAGCGTAATGCACCGTAATTCACTGTAATCCACCGTAATTCAACGTATTTCACCGTAATTCACCGGAATTCACCGTATTCACCGTAATTCACCGTAATTCATGGCAATCAATGTAAATCAGAATTTTTTCCGTATTTCGCCGTTATTCACAATAATTCACCGAAAATAACAGTAATTCACCGTAGTTCACCGTAATTGAGCGTAATTTACTATAATTCACCAAAATTCTCAGTACTTCACCGTATTTCACCATAATTCACCGTAATTCACCGTAATTCACCGTAATTCACCGTAATTAACCGTAATTCACCGTAGTTCATGGCAATTCATCGTAATTCAATGTAAGTCAGCAAATTTTTCCACATTTCACCTCAATTCACCGTAAGTCGTGGAGTGAGGATATCTCCGTAAATTCACCATAATTCACAATAATTCACCGAAATTCACCGTAATTCACCGTAATTCACTGTAAAGTACCATAGTTCACCGTAATTCAACGTAATTCAACGTAATTCACCGTAATTCACAGTAATTTATGGCAATCAGTGTAAATCAGAATTTTTTCCGTATTTCGCCGTTATTCACAATAATTCACCGAAAATAACAGTAATTCACCATAATTCACCGTAGTTCACCGTTATTCACTGTAATTCACAATAATTCACCGTAATTCACCGTAACGAAACATTATTCACCGTAACGAAACATCATTAACCGTATATCACCGTAGTGCACCGTAATTCATGGCAATCAATGTAAATCAGAATTTTTTTCCGTATTTCGCCGTTATTCACAATAATTCACCGAAAATAACAGTAATTCACCGTAGTTCACCGTAGTTGAGCGTAATTTACTATAATTCACCAAAATTCACATTACTTCACCGTATTTCACCATAATTCACCGTAATTCACCGTAATTCACCGTAGTTCAACCTAATTCACCGTAATTCATGGTAATCAATGTAAGTCAGAAAGTTTTTCCGTATGTCACCGTAATTCGCCGTACTTCACCGTATTTCACCATAATTCAATGTAATTCACCGTAATCAAACATAATTCACCGTAATTCACCTCAATTCAGCGTAATTCAGGATAATTCACTGTAAATCACCGTAATTCACTGTTATGTACCATAGTTCACTGTAATTGACCGTAATTCACCGTAATTCACAGTAATTTATGGAAATTCACCGTAATTCAATGTAAATCAGCAAATTTTTCAATATTCACCGTAATTCACCATAAGTCGTGGAGTGAGGATATCTCCGTAAATTCACCGTAATTCACATTAATTCACCGAAATTCACCGTAATTCACCGTAATTCACCGTAATTCACCGAAATTCATCGTAAATCAACGTAAATTCACTGTTATTCACCGTTATTCACCGTAATTCACCGTAATTAACCATAATTCACGGTAATTCAGCGTAATCAACCATAATTGACCGTAATTCACCGTAATTGACGCAACAGATATTTTAATTTATAAAAAAATAGTCCCCACGCGGTCGTGGTCTGGTTATCAGCTGTAACAGTTGTCAAATGACGTATATTGTATCTGATTTCGAGTGTTTTTATATTTTATTTTTGATTAGTGTATTTTATGTATGATGTATCTGTAATTACTAATTTCTAATAAAATAACTAGTTTTAACCCATACTAAAGAACTCGAGCACTCTAGGCTAGAACACTCCCTGGGGAGAAAAGCCATAATTTTGTTTATTTTTAAACCTATCTATGGTTTATGAAATAATCTCTGTGGAAATCACTAATTATTGTTGAGGTTATATTCTTTGTGAATAATATTCATATTATTACGATTTAAAACCTTTTTGGTTAAGTACTTTAAAAAAAAAAAAAATAGAATAAAGCAAGTGCACAACTTGTAACATTTTATGATTAATTTACAATTTCGTCAGATCAACGTGAACAAGTTAAAATCATCATTTTCAGTCAGTTTTCAATCGCATCCTTATTATCATCTGTCGAAAAATGTGAATATAAAATCCTATCTAATATTCTTAAATTTAACGGTATAAAATTATAATCACAATCGTGAGATTTCCGAAAAGTTCTTATATTAAATTTTAAATTTTATATTTTTCTAATTTCACAACTTGTATTTTGTGTACGTTAAGCGTATTTTACAGTATGTAATGTAATTGTAATTTCTATTATCCAAAATTATAACCTACACTTACAACAATTTTCCTATTCTCAACATGACACTAGCTAGAACACTCCTTTGGGGTGAAAAGCTATACAAAAAGTTAATCGTGTAAAAATGATCACTATCAAATTTACGTCGCGAACTAAAAACACGTAGGTATTTATTGAATATATTATAAAAAACGAACGAAAAAGCATTTACTTTTTTGAGTGGCATTTCCGTATTCTCAATAGAAAAATCTATTTATATTTTTTCTTAGACGATTGAAAATGCATTTAAGAGGCTCATTACTAAAAACTTGATACAGAATATCCATTTACAGGTTCATCGCAACAAAACTTTGAGGACAAAGTAAACGTACCTCATACTATAATATATGTATATTTGTGTATTCTCTCGATACTCCTTTCTCCGTCCATTCGCTGTACCTACATATCAAAAAACCTATGCGTCCCTGTCTTCGTTTTAGTGACATCAAGCTTACGTTATGTTTTGCATTATTTTCTCGATCATTTGTAATTCGGTTATTTTAGATTTATACGGTTTCCACATACACGCTTCTTGATATAAAACAAAAAAATACTCCCATTGCTTCACAAAATACATTTCTGGTTACAAAACAAACTAAAAAAAAACAGTTTTGAAATGTTGTTTCGACTCATATTATATTCCATTGAATCATTCCTAGACGACACAAATATGTGATGATGTTTATGAAATATACACCCAGAAATAAGTCAAGTAAAACAGACGTAGAATATGAAAAGGTGGGATAGAATCAAACGTCACAATACACCCCACGGTCCCCGAGGCCTCTAGGAAAACTTTCCAATATACCAAGATTCTCTGGGGGGTTGGAAGGAAAGGGGGGGGGGGAGGTGACTGGGAAGGGGAAAGAAGCGACTCGCGATGCTAAAACATTTCATTATCGGCTCTCATGTGACACTTTTATTGGTGTAATCCATCCACGAGAGGAAATATCCCCCTCACCTTGGCTCAAATAGAACTTTAGTAAACGTGTCGAAATATCACGGAAATTTGTTCCAGAGGCCTGGGTAAATGTGGCAGCAGCAGAAGTAAACTTCCAATGTCGGGTATCGAGTATCACATTGATTCGCACTTGCTTCAAAACCAGAACCGTTCCTGAGCCAAACGGCGCCTGGCGCAGGGAATTTTTTTGGCGCCCCTTGCAAAAATCAATTTTTCGAGAAACTTTTAATAACGTTTAATTGTCTAAAATAAAATAACAAGTAGACAATTAGGGTGATTTCTACTCAGTTTTCCTTTAGACGTCTAAAACATAATTTGTTTTGTATTTTTATTATAATATCTTACTCATGAGTTATAGCATTTGCTAGTTACGTTTACGTTTTCCTGAATGATAATATCTTTATTTACCTACCCTTTATTAATTTACATGAAGTATTTATAAAATACTTACAATGTACAATACTTCCTCTATGAGTGCCTATATCATAATATTTATCGTGTAGGTACTAATACTCCTATTACAATATGATGTCACCAATGATAACCATTCGATTTTAGCAAGTTTCCCCGCAGAAACAGATTATAAAATGTATAACGTGTTAAGTGTTTGTTCTGTTAAATTTGCAGAGTAATATCAATCTTATATATATAAAAATTACTGGACAGGTTTCGCTGAAAATAGCACAGTTTGTTCTTTTTAGTGCCGGGAAGGTTTAGAGAGTAGTTTGAATGAAATCCAATAAGTAAAACTGTTTCTATAACGTTTAAAATTAGTATGAAAAACATTGAACCCACCATGTTTTATTTAGGTTAGCCCATAGATATAATACTCCACAGATTGCATATTCAAAAGAAGAAGGTTTTTTTGGGTAGAATATTTTCAAAATGGAAAACACGAGTAGGTACCTAGTTAAGAACTTTATGATTTAGTATATTTTGAAAAAATAAACGTTTGGAATGAAATAAAATATTCAAATGAATGTTCTTTTATTTGGAGATAGTTACTTTCGCTGTCAAATCAATTATTGTACCCGAGTAAGACCGGGTACACATCAGATAGTATTTTATATTTTTAAATTTATCAGTGTAATGTTAAAAAACGAATAACGGAATAACGAAGCAAAGCTAACCATTTCTCAACCGCATCCCGCATCACAAATGTCAGAATATTGTGTAAATAGCTAGATATTCCGACTCCATTGTGTCTATATCAAAACTAAATACATATTTTAGTATATAAAAATGATCTCAATGTTCATTGTAAATACGTTTCAAACACGTAAGCATTCACATTGCGCGAAATAACGTTAAATCACTGGATGGCTGAAAGAATGAGACAACACTATGAACGCATATAGCATTATCTCACACTTTCACAATTTCTTTGAAACCCAGAGTTGTGACATTTTTGATGTGTTATTTTTGCAAAAATGTATCTCCTTCACACTCTAAACGGGCTACACTATGGAAAGACGGGAGCAAATGTCGGTTGTGTTTTGAGTCGTCTCGGTTGGGAGTTGGGAAGATGACATATAATACAAAATTAAATAATAAATAAACTGAATAATTTATTTTTTTAATTCGTACATAATATAATACGATTTTTTCATTTAATATATAGGCGCGGTTCTATCAGCGCAATCTGTAGCATGGAGCGAACTGTTCCAATTGCGCCTGCACAGAGCCGGGCCTGCTCAAATCTGGACTATGTACAGGAGTCCAATGTTCAATTCTCGCAAATCACTAGCTATAAGTCAATTATTATCAAAATTAGAGTAATCACAAGCATTCAAAACATATTAAGTACCATTTTTTAATACGAAATAAGATTGAGTCCCATTCGCCGGAAGAAAATGGATAGTTAGTTATATCTCTTACGCATTGTTTTGATTATGAAGTGCTTTCTGTCATGGCGATACAGAGGGGATATCTATTTCACTCTAGATCGCAATAATTAAAAAAAAAATATATATATATATATAACATATTTCATTTTCATAGGTCTTCTACCAGTAACCCCTGAGCCTAGAGGTATGCAAACTCCGAAACTGTACGTAATTTCCATTATTATTAAGTTACATAACTAAATACCTTTTAGTATTTAGATTTCGGTAGTGGTAAGATACTTTCAGTATCGCCCTGGTCAAAGACTACCATTCAGAATCGAAACGTTGATGAAATGGCTTGGGCCGTGTTCGGTGACCAGATCTGGATAGACAGGTATTTCCCAACTTTCTTCTTCCACATAACTCTGGAGTTCCTCAGGGATCAATACTAGGACAACTACTGTTCCTAATATATATTAATGATATTTCTCAATTAGACTTATACGGCGAAATTTTCTTATATGCAGATGATACTGCAATTTTCCTATGGGGATAAAAATTAGAACGCATTGCTAGAAAATTCACAAAGAGAACCAAATAAAATTTACAATTGGCTAGAAACCAACATCCCAACAAAGAATGTTTTAAAAAAAATAGGATATACAATTTTAAGCTCAACCGATGAAATTATTGTTAAAAATAGAAAAGAGTGACTAGCAAATACTGGGAGAAAACGAGAAATACCTTGGGCCGTGCATTGACAAACACTTAGGGCGGGTTGCTTCATAAAATTTGAAGGATTCATCAAAATTACAAAGTTAATATTTAAGTTCTGGGAAAGTTTTATTCAAGTTTTGTTATTATTCAAGCACTGTGAAACAACTGGTCAATAATGAAATAATAACAGAAGTTGGATAGAACTTTCATAGAACTTGAAGATGAACTTTGAAAATTTGATGAATCCTTCAAATTCTATGAAACAACCCGCCCTTAATATTTAGACAACATACACAAGGAATAATAAAAATAAAACCAACCCCTTAGCGTCTTTAACAGATTATATTATCTGTTAACCAAATAATTAAAAAAAGGATTATATTATAGCCTAGTTCAATCACATCTAAGCTATTACTTAATTGAAACCTGGGAAAAGCATACAAAACACACATAAATGAATTATAGGTTATACAAAACAAGGTAATTAAAAATCTATTTAACATTAATTCTAGAACATCTACCAAAAATATACGAGGAAACAAAACTGTTAAGAAAAAGAAAATTATACCAGTGTATATCTCTTAATATATAAAATAAATAATAAACTCATACAAACACAAAATTCATTAAAACGTCACAAGTACACACACACACTTTACACTACAATATGATAACATCCATTTACATGACATACATAAACAATATGGTAAGCAATCTACTAGCTACGAGGGAGGCAATTTATATAATTGCCTTCGAGACAAAAAGAAAAAGTAACTATATTTAAAAATGAATTGTTCTTCCTGAAATTATTCAAACAAAATAATTAAAATGTATAAAATTGTAATGCATCTATTTAGGTAATAATTCTAGTTAAGTAGGTGAAAATGTAATTTTATTTTTTCTGGAATAAAAAAAAACAAATACATTCTTCTTTTCAGCCTCACAACATACTCCAATAATTGGGTTCGCCATAGTACTACTGTATCCAGACATTTGGGTCTCTTGTACGAAATTCACATAAAAACAACGATAATATTGAATATTCATCGCAACAATGATTTTCATTAGAAACTTTTCAGAAACCCTCTATAAGAAAACACGTGTAGTAATAACACAAAAGAGTTAGCGTTTCCTTCTGTATTGTTTTCCAAGTTACGTAATATAATATATTCTCATTTAATTAATTTCCCGGAAATTCACAGGCAGCGCTGATTAAAAAACCCGCCCTCGGAGAGAGTGTGGTCCCGGTTTGGGATCTTCCCACTTTTGTCCCGATTTTAATACCACGCTCTCGCGGATTCGCATTTATTCTTGTCTCAAATGAGACTTATGCTCGGCGCTGTTCTAGATATCCTTCTTGTCTGTTCTACAGTCTACATCTACAGCATCTACACCCAGTGTAGATTGTAGCACATGTGAATAAAAATCATCCCACATGGGTAAAGAGACATATGTACACACATATTATGTGCTCCCCGAAAACCTTTCTCAGAAAATCCCGAAATTTATGTGCAATGCTAAAATATAACGACACACTTGGGCTGTGCGGAATACATTTCAGGTTTGCTACAAACCTTTTTTAATAAAATATTTCATTCAATATGCCATGTTCCTAAATGCTGGGCTTAGTCGTACTGAGACAATAGAATGGCTTCGACACCCATCACGGCGATGTTATAGCTTCATAGGACAAGCAGGTGAAACTTCATTTTTACGAAGGAAAGATTTCATTTCACGTGAACTTACTGAATTACGACTATCTACATAATATTATACTGTCAACAGAAAGGCACTGCTGAGGTTCGCCCTCATTTAACGTCAGTTTAGGTCGGTTAACATTTCGAATGTGAATGCGAACGCGAATGTGAATGGAAGAAGAAGCCGAGGACGTCCGAGGAAGACATGGCATGATCAAGTGAATCAAATACTTGAGTCGGGCCATGTCAGAAGTCGGAATAATAGAAGAGAATGTATGAGACGATGTATGAATGTGAATGAAGCAAGAAGTGTATGCCAAGATCGAGTTGTTTGGCGGTCCGTCCTCTCTGCCTACCCCTGCGGGGAAACGGCGTGATGGTTAGTTAGTTAGTTAGTTAGTTAACATTTCGAATAATAATTTTATATACCTAGATATGCTAAGTGTGCGGCAACGTTTAGTCTATAATACCTTAGCATTTATTTATAATTTAAACAATAAAATGTTATCAGATCATATGTTAAATAAGTGTTAGTATTAGTCGTGCCGTTCATGGCTACCCTACGAGAAGTTGCGACGATTTTAGTAAAAAGAATGATCGAATTATTGAAATAATTTATTTCCGAAAACAAATTTATCGGTAAAACAAAAAATATTTTTATAAGGGTTTTAAAATGGTCAATGAACTTAACTGTAAAGGAAGCAAAAAGCCTTCCAATTTTTAGAGGGTTATGTCTCAATGTTGTTAAATAAAAATGCTGGTACATAAGTAATATATTGAGTTGTATGTTTAAAAAAAGTTTTGCTATATATAAAGTGTCAAATTTTATAACTAAATAAAACATACAATTCAACATCGTAAAGATCCTCCACACAGCATCCTTAGATGGCATGGGCCCTGAGGGAAATTATTTTCCTCAGGGCCTCCTGCGTGGAGTTAATGTAAAAAAATATAAAAAAGATGCTAATATTTACTATATTTACTCAGAGATTTCAGCACTCTTCTTTCTATTTTTTTAACTGTTGATTTTTTAAAGCTGAATATATCTTGATGAAAATTACTTTGAGAACTGAAAATAGTTAAGTTAGTTCAGAAATTTCAAATAGGACACATATTACACCTGTAAAGTTCACGAATTCACATTCATAGATTTCTGCATTATAGTTAACATACTGTTAACAGATGGGCATTCTTAAGTTCGTCAGGTTCCTTGTGATTTCACCACTGAACAGATTAAGGGGGTTGCGAGCGTGTCTGTGTGTCTGAGTTAAGGTTAATTTTATCTCACTTCGGTTGAAGTTGATAAAATATTCAAACGTAGATAACCAATTTAATTGACCTGTCTGAGGCCGAAAGGAGTCGAAATGTCTTATATAGGCAGGCGATATCAATTTCCTTTCAAATCCGAATAGAAGACTCTTGGAATTATCTGTTCAGTGAATTTAACATTATTTTAGTTATAATTTTTTATTGTTATTGAAATTGAACACATTTTAATTCAATTTACAGTACTACACTTATCTTTTAAGCAATGCTTGTGTTGAGAAGCGGAGTGTACATATTGCATATACATTTATACATAATAATGTTTCCTAAAAGTGTAACAAGAAAATGATTCCTGAAAATGGTTTACATGATAATGTTTCAGAGTTGGTGGTTTTCATAATGGATAAAAGAGAGTGCATAGCGACAAGTTTTGATTTAGTAGTTATAATAAACACAGCATCATATATGTAAGTACAATATTGCGTACGATATTTACCGTATAGCATAACGGTACAATCTTATGAGGGTATACTCGTATGTGTGAGAATGTGTGTGTGTGTACTGTTTTTAGTTAGCTTGATTTTCTGGGACTTTTAGGCTTATTTTGAAGTGTTTTTTCATTTCATTTGTGAGTTCGTTTGTAATGTCTTCAGGTAGATTATTCCTCGAATGAATTGTTTTTTTTTGTTATTTTACGTATTTCTCTTTATTGAAGAACGTCATATTATACATAAAAGGTGGGTTAGTAAATTTAATAGTTAATCAGTTAGACGGAAACGCGATCTTTGGTCATTATATGGTGAAGAAAATAGCTTTAACCCTTTCTGGTCGTAATTCATTCAACATGTATTGTTAGATTGGTTGTACTATTTTTTCCACGAACTAAACTTAAGATTGTGGCGAATATTACTTTTTTTTGTTCACCGTGAAGGCCGCAAAACTTTCAGGGTGACTACTGTACTGAACGTCACGGCGCATATTATCATATGACTACGAGGACGCTACTGTACGCCGTATTTACGTACAACCCCTTCCACATCGTTCGATAGACTGACGGAGGCGGAGCACAATACGCTGTATTTACGTCGTACCCCCTCTCCGCCGCCCAAGCAATAAGCAAGAACGCGATTGGTCAAACCCATCGAATGCACGGGCAATTTGCGCAATGCCCCGGTGAAAAATTCAAACTACCCAAACTTTAAATTTAGGATTACGAGAGTCCCGCTACATTCATCATAAACAAACTTATATATATTAAACAGTGGGACTCTCGTTAACATTTCTAATTATAAATTATGTATACCAATGTTAGCATTAAGTAGTTTTAAGAATTCTCCCGTACACTGTCGAGGTTGGGGCCCTCAGAATAAACTTGTATGCTTGATTATAATGTAAATAAATATGGTGGGAACAAGGGAGTTAAATGAGCGGAATCGGTCGAAAGAGTTCTATAAGTTGCATAATTTTATATATTTTTAAACTAGCCACATATAAGCACAAAACGCTATACAAAACGACACCTCAATAATACGGGGCAGATCGAGCGTACATCGACAAAACCAGCGCCCGGTCCTATCGCGCCCAATAAATACTCCGCGATAGGCAACCGTTCGGCACTCGAAATCAAAAAAAACCTTGTTCAGCTCGCTGAACAGTCAACACCTCTCTGCGCCATCCGTAGTGAACTCCTTGCATATTGTGTTTTACTTAAACAATCTTCAGTGTAAAGTGTCTATTCCAATTGTTTTCGTGATTTTTATCGCGTAAGCTATTGGCTTCAAGTTTCGCGATCTTTGCTTTGCTTTTAGTTTCTATTTAATCAAAACAATCGTCAAACTCAGTGACCAGTTTTTCTGTGTGTATCCAGCCAAGTGCAAGTGCTTTGAACTTTTGCGGTTTATTCACCCGGTTAATTGAATTTCCGTTTGAAAGAAGAGTAAGACCGTTCATCTACCGGGTTTTAACCTATAATTCAGCTCTGCACATCTACAAGCATCGTGTGTGTGATCGTGTGTGATCGTGTGCATAAAGTGCCAAAAGCAGCTCCATTCCAGCCCTCAGTAAGTCGATGCTTTTGTTCTTTACCTTTGTTGTTGTACAGAGTTCACGTTCAGCTAAATAGTCAATTATAAAATCACTAAAATCCTTACCTACAAGTTATTTATCCGTAGTCTGTTCCAAATTACCCGTAATCTTTTTTGCCATTCGCGGTCTTTTGTACGATACATTACATTCATATTTTTAACAAAGTAATATTTCTCCCGCGTTTTTACCTACGAGTCACGCCCAAATAATAATTTCAAATTCAAATATTTCAGCATAACAACATAAAAAAAATTAGAAATCGTGCATAGCTTCAAGCTCGTGCTCCGTTTCCTAGAAAAACGCCGACCTAAGGGCAATTAAAATCCCATTAGCCGCGCACCGAAGAGCAACTTTCACTTTTACAAAAGCAATTAGCAGCATTTCAACGCCCGCCCGGCCGAAATTCCTAGAATTTTCAGGCAATTAGCTTCCCTTCACGTTCGCTTTCTACAAAAATTACAGTTTTAAAGCAGTTATTTCACGATTGAATAATAATAATAACTAAACTTCTCAATATGAATTCCGCCGCTGTTTTTGAAAACAACCTCGCCACCTTCCTTATCGCGCGTCTGGATAAGGAACTCTCTCCAGAGGAGAAAGCTCACTTGTCGCAATTAGTTAACGAGGAAATGGCTGCACTGAGCCAAGGTCCGTCTCAATACGCGACGTACCAGTCACCCATCCAATCAGTTCCCTCACCACGGCATGTTCCCTCCCCCCGCGCGGGGAGCCAACGATCCCAGACAAATCTGGTGACGATGGAGGATTTCTCGTCTTCCGAGTGTTCGGATATGGAAGAAAACATACCCTTCACTAGAGTTGAGGGTCGCAAACGATCTCGCGTGGCCTCAGGAGGCTCCCTGACCCCCGTCAATTCTCCCAGGGCTTCGCCCAATCCTAAAAAAATGATTTCGAATAGGCGATCAAGATCGCCCTCACCCATAACATCAACAAATAAATTCGCACAACTAAGGTCGGACTCGCCGACTCCGTCGCCCTCAGCCCCAGCCCCCCAGCCCTCCGTGGTTGCCGGAACCTCGCCGCGTATTGCACGCATTCCTCCAATTGTCCTTCACAGGAAATCGGAGACAAGAGCTCTATTTAGAGCTCTTGAAGATAAGGGAATCGACTTCTCAGCTAAAAATATGGGGAACGGTCTCCACATCCAAACGAAAACACCGAAAGATCATTCAGCTGTAACAAGGCTCTTGATAGCCAAAAAAATCGAATTCCATTCATTTAGGCTCCCCCAGGAGAAACCCCTGAGGGTTGTACTGAGGGGTGTCCCCGAGGACATCCAGACGGATGAAATCAAAGATGAACTCATCCGTTCATATCCTGTGATCGCAGTTCACCGGATGAAGGATGGCCGCTCAAAGAGGCCTATCCCTCTTGTCCTGGTCACGCTCGAAAAAAACGACGCGGCTAAAGATATTTTCAACAATCTAACGTCACTATTCCGCCTGAGAATCCAGGTGGAATCTCTGCGAAATAAAGCGCGAGTGGGGCAGTGCTTCCGCTGCCAAACCCACGGTCACTCCGCGACGTGTTGCCATGCCAACGAACGTTGCGTGAAGTGTGCCGGACCTCACAGATCCTCGGAATGCAGGAAACCGAGACACTCCTGCAAAATGCGCATTATGCGACGGGGCCCATACGGCCAACTACGGAGGGTGCCCGGCTAGGCCTCAAAACCGTAATTTCAATAGAAATAAAAACTCAAACTATCAACAAAACTACAGAAATAACAGGGATAACCACCGTCAGGGTTACTCAAACCCAATCCCCTCCAATACCCACCGGCGCGAACAACCAAGTCGTGAGTTAAATCAGCCCCCACGGGCCCACCCAATCAGGCAGGTAAATCCGTCAGCTTCTCTGGCTGAATACCCCCCTCTTCGCCCTACCAACCAATCCATCCCTAACCGCCCAGTCCCTAATCCCCCTCGCAAGTGGCCTGAACCCCACTTTTACAAGCCCCGCTTCTCTCACCAGGAGAAGAAGGCTCATACCAGCCAATCCTCCAGCCAGCAATACCGGCTGGAGAGAGAACCGGAAGCCGACCAAGCTTCTCAGGGCACTTCCACTGCCCAGTTCCCTCCTCCCCCCCCTGACCCTGTCCACATTAAAGCGCTCATAGAAAAAGCGACCGAGCTCCAATTCACAATCCAGCATGCCACCGCGGCCCTGGCAACTATCCAAGCGTATCTAAGTGCTCATAATGTCTAGACACCATCCAAAAATTGTCAACTTGCAGACAGCCTATTGGAACGCCAACGGGTCTGTCAACTCACATCGTGACGAGATAATTGAATTCCTGCACGAACACAGGATCGAGGTATTTTTAATCAATGAAACGTGGCTAAAACCATCACGTAATTTCAGGTTACCCAATTATATCACCTACCGTGATGACAGACTCGGCAATAGAGGAGGCGGAACCGCCGTCCTAGTAAAAAACAATATTGATCACCGTCTAGCACATTCATTCTCCAATAAAAATATCGAATCCACCTCGGTAATAATAAACACTTCCTCAGGACCTCTTAAACTCATTTCCGTTTACGTGCCACCAAATCGCCAATTAATTCCCTCAGAAATAGACAAACTGCTAGAAGAAGATGTCCCTACCATAATAGCCGGGGACATGAACGCTAAACACGGATCGTGGCATAGCCTTCAAAATAACACAAAAGGGAACGTACTCGCAAAGTACGCGAGTACGAACTCCATCGTTGTCGACGCGCCCGATAGACCCACGCTGAATCATCACAACGGCAGGCCGGATGTGATCGATATCATCGTTCTTAAAAATACAAGCCACCTACACTCCCTCAGAGTTCTAAACGAATTATCCTCCGACCACGATCCGGTTCTTCTAACATTAACAGGAGGCTCAAATCCACTGGTCCCGGACTTACCTATAAAAACAAAAATCAACTGGAATAAATTCAATGAACTAATAAATAAAAACATAAAAATACCGACGTCAATTCCCGACGAAATAACGTTAAATGTTGCCACTTCAAATCTGATTCAAGCTATAAAATCATGCATCAACGAGGCGTCCGTTGAGATTCCCAACGAAACAACTCACCACGGAATACCCGAAGAGATCAAAGATCTTATTAGGGAAAAAAATCTTGTTAGGAAAGAGTGGCAAAGATCGTGCAATCCCATAGTAAAGCAACATCTAAATCGATTAAACAGAGAAGTACGCGACGCCCTCAGCGAACATAGAAATGAGCGGTGGCACGAATTCATAGAGTCATTAGAAGACGATAAAGCAGCGTACTGGAAGCTGTCTAAAACTCTCAGGCGCCCAAAAAGTAAAATCTCACCGCTTCAAGGCCTCAACGGAAAGGTATTTTCCTCTGCGGACAAGGCCGAAGCCTTCGCAGACAGCCTCGAAGCGCAGTTCACTCCCAACACAGACCATGACGATCCAGCCTTCGTAAAAAAGGTGGATTCAAAAGTAGAAGCAATTTTAAAACTCGATCCTCAGGATAAACCGATCAGGTTCACCACTCCTAAGGAAATAAATAAAATTATTAAAGATTTAAAAAAGAAAAAAGCGGCCGGTCCTGACGGCATTTCAAATAAAATCCTGAAATATCTTCCTAAAAAAGGCATCTGCGCCCTGACTGCAATCTGCAACGCAGCACTTCGGCTGCGTTGCTTTCCAAAGGCCTTTAAGCAAGCTGACGTAATTTTAATTCCAAAACCGGGCAAGGATCCATTATTAACGGAGAACCACAGGCCAATAAGTCTTCTTCCCTGCCTAGGTAAGGTCCTGGAAAAAGTAATTCTCATACGTTTAAACGCATTCACTCAGGATAGTAAATTCTTGCCAGACTTCCAGCACGGTTTTCGAGCAGGTCATTCCACCACTCATCAACTTCTCCGTGTCGTGGAACACATCACGGAGAGCTTCAATATTAAGAAAAAAACAGTAATCCTCTCTCTAGACGTCAGTAAAGCCTTCGACAAAGTCTGGCATAATGGCCTAATATACAAAATGAACTCTCTAGGCTACCCGCTTAGAATCATTCAATTAATAAATAGTTACCTAAGAGAGCGTTCTTTCAAAGTAAAAATAGACAATATTTTCTCCACTATACGGCCCCTTTCAGCCGGGGTCCCTCAAGGCAGTCAGCTATCTCCATCATTATATAACATCTACTCTAGCGACATTCCGAAACCGATAAATAGTAACATTAAAATCACTCAATTTGCGGACGACACTAATATCATTTCTAGTTCTACTAAAGAGGCCACTGCTACAAGCCGTGTACAAAAGCAAACCATTCTCACTGAAGAATGGTGCAAAAAATGGAGAATATCAATTAACCCTACTAAAAGTGCCGCAACAGTCTTCTCAAGGTCAACGCCGAGACGGCCTCCAAATATTAAACTGTTTGGAGAAAAAGTTCCTTGGGAAAAATCAATCAAATATCTCGGTGTAATACTAGATTCAAAGTTAACTTGGAAAAAACACATAACCGAAAAAGTAAAATCAGCTAGTAAATACTTGTCTGCACTCTACCCGATGATGGGCAAAAAAAGTCGTTTATCAACGGACAACAAATTACTTTTATACAAAACAACCATCAGGCCTTGTTTCACTTATGCATGCCCCATTTGGGGGTATGCTGCCGCCACTAGCATAAAAAAATTGCAAACCTTTCAAAATAAAGTCATCAGACTTGCGCTATCAGCGCCAAAATGGTGTAGAGTTTCTACTATCCATAATGATTCCAACATTCCGTTGATAAAAGACTTTATTGTCACCCAGGCAACTAAGTTCTACGGTGGCCTAGCAGGCCACCCTAATCCTACAATAAATTCTCTCGCTAAATATAGCGAGAATGAAAATTTTAAGTATAAAAAACCTAAAAGTGTCCTCCGTAAGGAGTGAATCCCCTGCCCACATTTGCAGCGTATAGTTTTATAAGTTTCAAAATTCCAACAAACCCAAAAATTAAACTCACGTAAAGCTTCAATAGAAAATCTTTTTATAATTATGTTAGAGTCAGTAAACTCATGTTTAGGAACTCTGTGAACAAAGTAAAGTCAAAGTCAAAGTCAAAGCCGTTCGGCACTCTCTCTCACCCAGTCATCACGTGAACTCTCAACAAACTCGACCACTCCGCTCTTTTCAACTCGCTGACTTCACACTTGGACATCATTACATCGACTTTGACTTCCACCCTTTGGAAAATTTGGACCAAGTCCACATACCTAGCAGCCCGCCGACTAGAAGACCCACCCCTATTTACAGTCAATATAGACGACAAGTGGTCCGATATATTGTGGTCCTTCGAGTACGGATCTTCTAGTCATCAGCTGCCAAGATGTCACCAACTCTACGCTCTGGGAAGAGCGCCCCAGAAGGATCTTCACCTCCCGCCAGACAGGATGATTCGCAAACCGCCCGCAGTGCCCAGCCCCCCGCAGGCCCCTCTACGGTCCTGCCGGCCGTTATGTCGGCCGCCGCACAGATGGCACCATCGGACCCATCTCCTGTACAGACGCCCAGCCATGATTCTTCATCGGACAGCGAGGCTTCGACTGCAGACGCATTAAAACAACTGCAGCGAGAACTGAGAGCAGAGAGGCGCCGCAATCGGAAGCTACAGGAAGCTCTTATCGCTTCGATAGTTTCCCCGACAAAGATGGAACAAAGCGCTGCACAAAGCGCCGCACAAAGCGCCACACAAAGCGCCACACAAGGCGCCGTACAGCAAGGAGGCGAACAAGGCACCCTACAAGGCGTCATTCAGGGCGCAGAGTACCGGCTTTCAGTATCAAACGTCGTGCAAGGCCAAACAACCCCTCTGCAGCCCTGTCAACCACAGCCTACTATCATCAACACGGAGTATCCGGTACCTGAACCTTCGGTGATGCCCCACACTTCGGCTCAAGGGGCTCCACAAATCCCCGCAGCCTCCTACAATCCGGAGTACCAGTCTGGCTCATACCTACAGATGTCCGGCCAGACACCTCCCACCTACGCGACATTCCCGGGCAACCCCACAATGGATGACCCGGCGCGCCAAACCCAAGAGTGGGTAAATAATAGAGCGGACCCGCTCTCACAGATTGCCGCAGTAATGGCGGAAGCATTCCGTACTTCGCACAACGGCGGAACACCCCGGTCGGAGCCTGAAGAAGAAAGACGCATGGCTTCCCTAATCGCACGACAATCGAGCGCCAAGGATTTGCCGTCATATTACGGAGACGCGGTAGAATGGCCAGCATGGCGCGCTCAGTTTTACCAATCAACAACCACATGTGGGATGACGTCATCGGAAAACTTAATGCGACTTCAAAGAGCCCTCAAAGGCAAAGCTCGGGAAGCAGTGAGCCCACTATTGATGGACCCGACGCAAGTACCAGAAATAATGGACGTCTTGGAACATCGATTCGGGGGCGCACATACAATCGCAACGCTGATGTTCGAGAAAATAAAAAAATTGCCGCGGCTGCCCGAAGATGCATCAAATGACGCGCTAGTAGAATTTTCCGGAACAGTACAAAATGTTGTGGCCTCGCTCGGCAGTTTAAAGTGCGATTATTTGTCTAACCCGGCGCTATTGAGTGAAATATCGTCAAAAATGCCACTTGTGCTGAGAGTGGCATGGTTGGACAAAATAGCCGACCAAGAAAAAAGTTCGACGATACAGCAGTTAGCCGCTTTCTTAAAACGGCTAACGAATGCGATCCCGCGATCGGGACTTGTGGACAATGCCCGGGCCCCGCGACCACGTCGCGAACAAGTGTTTGCACAAACCACACAAAACGATAAATATACAAAAAGTGAAAAGTGTGCTCAGTGTGCAAATTCGCACAAAATTCGAGAGTGCACAGTGTTTTTGGAGAAAAGTGTTTCCAGCCGATGGGAAAAAGTGAAAAGTGCACGACTTTGTCATAAGTGCCTTGATGGAAACCACCATACGCGTGCGTGCAAATATCGCGTATGGTGTGGAGTTGGAACGTGTCGCCTCCCCCACCACAAACTATTACACGATCCGTCACGTATCAACACGTCCGCCGGTAACTCGCGAAATAATGATGAACAGATAGTGACAAACACTACGTCGTGCGGACATGAAGCAGTCCTTTTAAAAGTGGTACCAGTGACCATATGTGGCCCTAGCGGGCAAGTGTCAATTCATGCTCTGCTAGACGAGGGTTCAACGGTAACTCTGCTGGACACTGAAATAGCAGACAAATAGCAGACAGAAAATGTGGGGCTAGTGGGCCAACCCACGGGCTCCGAATACACGGAGCTAGCGGAATGTGTTCATCGGACAGCACGTCCCGGCGAGTAAAACTTTCAGTGCGCGGGGACGGAGCCGAGTACTCTATTACAGCCAATACGGTATGACATCTTGACCTACCGCAACAAATCATAGCCGGTCGGCGCCAAGTAAAACCGCAAATATTATTGGGGCAGGACAATGCCCACCTCATCGTTTCGAGAGAGGTGCGTGAAGACGCAGAAAGGATGCTTTCACGTACTGCACTCGGCTGGATCACACATGGCGGCGTTCATCCCGCAGAGAGCATCACACTAAATATCGTTGGCGAGCCCGAAGGAGGCGACCAACAGCTCTCGGAGCTAATAAAGAAAAATTTCGCAATCGACTCGCTCGGAGTGACATCAGCCTCGCGCGTGGACGCCACTACACAGCGCGCGGAGGCCCTCATGGCGAGCACAACACGCCCACTCAACACAGGCCGATGGGAAACCGGCCTGTTATGGAAAGAAGAGAATTCGTGGCTGCCCGACAACAGGCAGTGCGCAGTAAACCGGCTAGCTTCTTTAGAAAAAAAATTGAAAAAAGATCCAAATCTGGCAGTGGCTTATTCTGAAAAAATTGAGCGGCTAATCGAGCGCGGATACGCTACCAAACTATCCAATGCCGAAGCGAACGTACCGGCAAAAAGAAAGTGGTTTTTACCACATTTCGCCGTCTCCAACCCGAAAAATCCCGGAAAATTACGGATAGTGTTCGATGCCGCTAGCCGTTGCCGGGGTACATCACTTAATGACCGGTTACTAACCGGGCCCGACCTCCTGTCCTCGCTTTTGGGCAACGTGCTACGATTCCGGGAGGGCAAAATCGCTATAGCTGCCGACATCGAGGAAATGTTCCTGAGGGTTCAGATTAAAGAGGAAGACCAGATGTCCCAGTTGTTTCTGTGGCGAACTACACCACAGGAACCACCAAGTACGTACCGCCTAAACTCGATGATGTTTGGCGCTACGTGCTCCCCAAGCAGCGCCCAATACGTTCGAAATCGGGTCGCCATAGAGAGCGCCGCGGAGTTCCCGGCCGCCGCGGCAGCAATTCAGTCAAAAATGTATATGGACGATTATTTGGACGCGGCCGACTCCATAAACGAGGCCGCCACTTTAGTACGGGACGTTAGCACCGTACTGGCCAGAGGAGGATTCCACCTTGCCAGTTGGGCCTCCAACGCGCCCGCCGCAATCCAAAGCGTGCCGGTGGAAAGAAAGGCAAAAACGGCAATTGAAATAAATAGCGGTGCCGGCACAGAAAAGGTTCTAGGCCTAGTCTGGGATCCCGTCGGGGATCAATTTATTTATGCATTCAAGGAGACCGAGATAGACGAGCTCATCCGACACCCAACCAAGAGGCAACTTTTGAGCACGGTAATGAAAATATTTGATCCAGTGGGGTTCGTGGCTTGCCTCACCGTGCGATCAAAAATCCTCCTACAAGACGTCTGGAGGTCCAACATAGGCTGGGACCAGCACATACATGAGACGCACGCGGCAAGATGGACCGAGTGGATAAAGGCGTTGCGTCGGAGTGACATCCGAATTCCAAGGCGCTGTCTGCAACAAAAGAATGGAGAATTTGAACTTCACCTCTTCTGCGACGCCTCGGAAGCCGCCTGTTGCGCAATAGCGTACTTGGTAGAGACTTGCCCGGAAGGGAAAAACGTAACTTTCTTGGCAAGCAAGTGCAAAGTAGCACCTCTCAAACCACTGTCCATCCCGCGACTCGAGCTCCAAGCAGCACTAATGGCAGCCCGCCTCGCAAACAACATAAGAAAAGAGATGCAATGCCGCATCAACCGCACAACATATTGGACGGACTCAACTACGGTCCTTTGCTGGCTGCGGACGGACCCAAGGAGCTATTCAGCCTTTGTCTCCAACCGCTTGGGCGAGATCGATGACCTGTCATGCGTCGCCGAATGGAAATGGGTCCCCACAAAACTCAACCCAGCGGATATTGGGACCCGCGACGTGGAGATGCCTGACCTTGCACCCAGCGGAAGGTGGTTCTCGGGACCTCTTTTCATCACTGAGCCGGAAACTACATGGCCACGTGAAAAAGAGCCAGTCATCCGACCCGACAACCAGGCGCTTGAAGTGAAACCCCGGTATGTCGGCCTGACAATAAAAATGGGGGACGGTTTACCTCACATTGAACGATTTTCATCGTGGCACCGACTTATACGAACCACTGGATGGGTTCTACGCTTCATACGGCGATGCCGGCTAGGCCCAGATAAACCATCAGAGGGTCCTTTACGCGCCGAAGAGACCCGAGAAGCCGAAACATTGTGGGTGAAGAAGTCCCAAGAAGACTCTTTCGGGGACGACATCCACGCTGCTCAAAAGGGTGATGCAGCACCCACCAGCAGCCGCCTACGGACACTGACGCCTTTTCTCGGCCCGGATGGAAGCATGCGGATGGGCTCACGGCTACAAGCCCTGAAAGGAGTCGCCAGCGCAGTACGGACACCAGTCATCTTGGATGGTGACAACCCATATACTCGGCTCCTAATTCGCCACTATCATCAAAAGGGAGACCACTCGAGCACAGAAAAAACCATGGCGGAGATTAGAGGTAGCTTTTTCATATTGAAATTGCGCACCAACCTCCGCAGAATAGCGCATGATTGCCTTGAATGCCGCATAAGGAGAAGTCAACCTCTGCCGCCGCTTATGGGACCTCTACCGGCTGCCAGGCTTGCCCACCACGTGAGCCCTTTCACTCACTGCGGCCTAGATTATTTTGGTCCCATGGAAGTAACAATCGGCAGACGTCGAGAAAAACGATACGGCGCCCTTTTCACCTGCTTATCGACCCGGGCCGTACACATTGAATTGGCGGCTTCACTCAGCGCCGACTCGGCCCTAATGGCAATTCAGCGGATGTCAGCTAGGCGGAACCAGCCCGAATGCATCTACACAGATAACGCATCGAACTTCCATGGGGCCGATAAAGAAATCCAAGACGCGCTGCAGTCTATCAGTCGAGACTCCAGAGTGCAAGATTATATCTCAACAAATCGAACGTCATGGAAATTCATTCCCCCCCGGTCTCCCCATATGGGGGGAGCATGGGAGCGCCTCGTGCGCTCCATAAAAAGAGCATTAAAATCCACTCTGAAAGAGCGCTCACCAAGGGAGGAAACTCTCCTCACGGCCCTGGCAGAGGCAGAGTACATAGTCAACAACCGCCCGCTGACCCATGTCTCCGTAGATCCGAGAGACGAGGAGCCGCTAACCCCAAACCATTTTTTACGAGGCTCAGCGGGAAAACGGCCGCATCTCTCACTGTATACGGCAAAAGAAGAAGAGGTCTGCCTACGTAAACAATGGCGTATCAGCCAGATGCTGGCAGATATGTTTTGGCGGCGATGGATGAAGGAATATCTACCGACGATAGCCGCCCGCCAAAAATGGCAACAAGTAGGCACCCCCATCAAAACGGGTGATCTCGTATTGATCGTGGACCCCGCTTTACCACGCAATAGCTGGCCTCGCGGGCGAGTGATCGAAACGATGCCTGGCGCCGATCAACAAATAAGGACCGTACGGGTACAAACCAGCACCGGAGTATACGTGCGTCCCGCGGTAAAAATTGCCGTTCTCCTTACAACGCCGGATACGGGATCACAATCACAAGGAGACGTTCTCCCCCGCCAAGAAGAAACCGGTCGCAAGATACACCGCCGAACCAGAGGATCCCGCCGCTACGTTCGAATATAGTAGATACAGCCGACACTGCATCAGGGGGAGAATGTACTGAACGTCACGGCGCATATTATCATATGACTACGAGGACGCTACTGTACGCCGTATTTACGTACAACCCCTTCCACATCGTTCGATAGACGGAGGCGGAGCACGATACGCTGTATTTACGTCGTACCCCCTCTCCGCCGCCCAAGCAATAAGCAAGAACGCGATTGGTCAAACCCA
>JAHDVE020007498.1:0-31170 GCA_022606495.2 Halesus radiatus | reverse complement strand
AATTAAACGGTTAATTACCATAGTAAGATTTCAAACAAAGTAAGGCTGGATTCCTTTCCTTTGAGATAAAAACATAGTAAAACCATTGTCATTCATGAACTCTACAAATTAAAGACAACAAACAGACTATTGTCGACAAGTGCCATTTTTACAGGAGGGCTTTCGTGTGCCCGATAACTTATCAGTAAATAAGTATTGTAAAGTGTTGATCATTTATCTAATATTCCACCACCAATCAATCGATGGTTAAACCTCAACTTATTGGGAGCTTATTCAACACTTGCGCTGTAACCTAGATGTATACGTATACGCACAACAGCCCATGTATGTGTCTAAGGAGTTCTGTAAGCGTAGTGGTGCTCATTGAAAATGTACAAAAACCAGTGATTTAATACCAAGTATGATTTTCTCGTAGAGGAGAAAGATGCCTTATGACAGTGCCAACCGTAATGAACGTTAGCGATTAGCGAGTAGATAGAGAATTATCTATAAATAACATTGTCCCGGTATATAGTCCCGGTCCCTTGTAGCCTCGGACTTATAACATCCATACACACATTAGCAATATTGTACAGAACCCGTGAGAAGTCGTGTTTGGACCCATTCCCCTCGTAGCGTCTAAGAGCAGTGGTGTATATATGTACGTATTGTCAATTGTCCAGGGTTTTGCTTGCAACTGTACACGCCGTGTGACGCCTTATTGTTGAAATGTCTTGCGCAAGAGCGACGCACATTAGTCTTAATGACGTTTCCTGCCAGCCTCAGCCAAGTGCCTGCCTGAAACTATCCATCGAGAGACTCGCTGCCTGTATACAGTCTTGTATATGACCCATCTTCGTGTTCTCCCTTCGGCGAGTCTCCATTATTATCGTATTTTATAAAAATGAGGTTTTAGAATATTAAGAAGAGAATGTAAAAAAAATTGATAAATATTTACAAAAAAAATATATTCCAATAGTTTTAAAAATTACCAGATTGTTCATTGGTCGAAGATTTCTTTTTTCTTTATCTAAATTGAATGAAAACACATTCCTGTTTTATTTGAAGAACTGAAATTACATTTAATTAGTACTCTGATGGTTCAGTATTCAATTTTAAAAATTAGACAATTGATTTTATCATAATTTGCAAGTGATTTATTAAAACAACATGTCAGCAGTAAAGTTTGTAATGAAAAGACAATATAAAAGCGGTGTTTGAAATGAATGGGTTTCGATATCTTTAAGAGTTCAAATGTTGTATTGAATCTTGAAGTATAACAGAAGTTTACATTCAATCGATGGTCGGATGGATTGATGCTTTTTGCTGGTTCAAGAAGTTATATTCAATTTCCTTTTTACTATTCTTTGTGTAGCAATAAGATAACCATTTCTGTATATCATTGTTTGTTGTGACCTTGCAAGTGTTAAATTTACATTACCACTATAAAAACTTTGTTTACTGCCTTTTCTATCAGCAAAAGCTGTCAATAACATGGGGCATATGTTGTAGATTATACGTTGTATGGCGCCATTTTGTCAAACTTCAACTCTAGGGCGCTATGTTACATAAGAAATTTAAAAAGCATTATATAGTGTCTAATGAAGAACTATATATATGTACATAAAAGCTTTAATATCAGTGTTGGATGATTCTATAAAATGGACATCACTGTCAGTTCCACAAATAACATATCTAATGTCGACGGGGAACTTATTTCTATAGATGAAGTTAATAATAACCTACTTAATATCTGTGAATGTTCTTTGTGAGATATTTCTTTTAATTTGGTCATTTTGTGTTTGGCTCCACGCCGGTTTGGTTGAAGCCTGTATTAGTTTAATTTATTATTGTAAATAATAATGTTTCGTTTATGTTATGTTAATTTTCCCTCCCATTTTTCTAATGTCGGTGTTTTTTTTTGATTTACTGCAGAGTGCCGACAAATTTATGAAAAAAAAATTGAAAAAATCATTGATGCTTTGAAAAAGCAAAATACATTGATTTTTTTTCAAATTGGTCGGATTCAATATCAAATATTCAGATATCTGCTTTAGAAAAAATGGGATGGCATCTACGAACCAATAGGCTACCTGCATCTTAGATCATTAAAACAGTCTCCAATATTGACAATATTTCTACTTTTAAGAAATGATTCTTGTCAGTTTTACGTGTACTGTTACTATTTTCGTAGAATTGACTCAACACTCTTGACAACTATCTGCTGCTAAGGAATTCTGTGAATTCGTTGAAAGAACATGTTCATTGGTTTTGTAATTTAACATTTCCCTTTTTTCCAGTGGAAGAATACTGTTTTAAGAATGCACGTAGCCTAATGATTAAAATGTGTCAAGAATTCATTACCCTTAACGTAATATAATTTAATATTTCCCGTTTGCGTTGACGGTTGAATAATATTTAATTTAGAATGCACGTAGCCTATTGTTTACAACTTGTAAATAATTCTTTACCCTAACGTAATATAATTTTTGATAAAAATCATCCCCTTTGAGTAATTTTATTTGTTTAGTATTTTTTTTGTTTTCATATAGGTATGTATTTATTTTGAATTCCATTTTGTTACATCTATTTTTTATAATAAAATCATCCGTGAATCTTTCAGTAAAGAGAACACACAATGTTGTGCAGCGCTTCAGTTTCTTATTGTTTCATCTTTATTTTGTACTAAGTATATTTTACAAGCATTTTTGTTGTAGTTATTTTTCATAGTAAAATTATTGTTTTATTAGTTTAACCGGCATTTTAATACTAGCTACTTGTTTTACCAATCACCGTTTCTACTAATATTCCTTTCATGTAAAAATGTTTAGATTTAATTTGTAAAATATTACTGGATATATATTTATTTAATTTCATTTCAAATTTCTTATTTAAATTTACATAAAGTGTTAAGGGAATTTTATAAAATTTACTAATATAATCTTCTCCATGTCCTCCAAGTGATAGAACCAGATTTATATGTTTTTCACGATTGCTACTGGAAAACACTTCTTTTGTTTTATTGTTCGCCTTGGAGATGTTTACAATCTGTTGTTTTGTAACACACTTGTATTAAATAAATTATTGTGATACACTAATCTTTGTCTTTTTCTTTTATAATGCATTATTTATTGGCCGTATTTGCTAAACAATTTCAGATTAACTACACAATCTGCCCACTGCGGGTTACAGAATCCACGGCGGGGGCACTGGAAACAAATTGAAAGAGAAATTTGATGGAGCTACGAAATTATAAAATGGCATTTATTCTAAACCGATCCATGGATGAAAACATATTCAATCTAAAAAAATCTTCTCCGATAAGTGTTAAGCTCACATTGTACATTACGTACGGGCTGCATTGGGTCTTGAAATTTACAAAACATTTGACTTAGAGACAGACCTTCTCGACTTCTCGCAATGGAATGTCTACGTTCCTTAAAACAGGAAAAACATTCAACCTAATACTTCATTATCTCTGTCTATCCTACAATCCTGTAATCACTCTAGGTATATGTGCTTCTGGCTAGTATTAATTGTGAGTGAAACATTAACGGGGAGAGGGACGTCGGAGAGTTATTATTTATTAATTAAAAATAATGATAATATTATTGTGTAATACGATAAACATCGTGTTTTTAAAAAGAAAAAAATTTATTACATTTTTTTTTAATTTGCATGGTCTTAGCATTTATCAAAATATAATCAGAAATATTACACATTTCTGACCATTCTACGCATGTTTTACAAAAACATTTAAAAAGTAGAATATCCTTAAAAAACTTATCGATTTGATAAATTAAAAAAAAGAACAGTGTGTAGTTTAATTTTTTCAAATCTTTGGTTATGTTTATTTACAAAAACGCAACGATAAAGGATTAAAAATACTTTTCTCCACTTTAAAAATCATATTCGTATTTTAAATATTTTGTAAAACAAACAATGGGACGGTCAGAAAAAGTAATATTTCTGATTAGATTTTGGTAAATGCTAAGACTCTGTAAATTTATAAAATATTTAATAAATATTTTTCTATTTAAAAACATTATGTTTATCGTATTGCGTAAAAATACTATCATTATTTTGAATTAATAAATAATAACTCTCCGACGTCCCTCTCGCCCTTAAGGAAAATGTATTTTGTTGAAGGTAGTATTTATTATTATACTTGTCACACCGCAAACTGTTCAATCAGTTATGAACATACATATTACAATATAGTAAAATCCTGCGAGATAATGTATAAACAGCAATATTTTTTCCAGAATACCACAATAATAATAATTCGGGGTTAGCCAAAATAAATTGTAAATTTTAAAAAATGGTAACAGCAGTTGCGTGCGCCGTGCAGTCCATAAAGGCTGAAAAGCTGTGCCTACCCGAAGAAACACGTACCATAAAAAGAAATTATAAGATGTTTAAAAGGTATGACAAATATCTGATCAAAATGGATTTTTCCATGAATTTGGTAAGGAACTTGTACTCATTTATTCAGTTTACCACACTGCAACAGTGAGTGGAATATGATAATAAAATAGCCGTTTTTAAATATTTAATGCACAATTCATACCCTAACTTGAAAAAACTACATGCAGCGTACCTTTGATCAGAAAGCAATGCACGCCACTGGGTAACAGTAAGCAATAGATATCGCTAATAACAATAAGTAGGCATAAGCAAGAAAAAAGGCTGTTTCGCAGTGACTTTTTTCAAGGACATACCTACATATGCACCAATACACACAATCCTAAGTAATGTGCTGTTCGTATCAACTTTAATTTTGCGACCTATAAACTATGATAATATAATATTATTTTAATAATCACATTTTATTTAGTACAGAATATACAGATACAATCGATTAAAAAATGCTTTGTCCAACTAAGAGCATTTCCCGTTTTAGGACAGTCAAATATGATTGTACAGAATAGAGTAGATGCCGATATAGTTCATTGATAAAGTAAAACCCATAATGGCATTTCAACATTCAAAAATGAAAATATTTTATTCTCTTTCTAATCCACCAGATTGAGCGCGAGCGTGGAGTGGCGAGGCTTATAACTACTGTTAGTACAAACCTCTTTCATATTTTTCATTTATGAGAAAAGAAGACAAATTACCTAATATACCCCTAAGGCACTATAGTAGCATGTTGACACTTCAACGTGTGGAAAATGTTATAGTCCCTCTACATGATGGCCGATGATGGCGCATAATGGGCAATCATACGCCGCTATGCCTACTACGGATGGCCCATCGTGTAGTGGGCATAGTGGCGAATGATAGACCCTCTACATGATGGCCGTTGATGGCCAGTGGTCGGCAAACTTTTTCGCCAAAGAGCCAAATATGTACATTACAACGATTAAAAATTTTTTTTAGAGCCAAATCTGTTTATTAATTTAGTAAACCTTTATTATCATTTTAGACCTACGGGTACACTGAATAAAACTTCATTTCGTTCTTAACAATGATTTTATTTATTGGTAAAAATAGTATAAAAGTAAGGTATCCATAAATTTAAATCAAGACAATGACTAAAAATACTTAATGCGAACAATGTTCTTGCATCTCCTTGGAAAGTTTGAGTATGTCTGGTGTGTGCATTGTTGTTTTTAATTTTAGGCATGATTCCGGGTTCTCATCAATAAGACGACTTCTCAGTTTACTCTTCACAAAATTCATGCTTGAAAAAGATTGTTCGCATGAATATGTAGAACCAAAAAGGAAAAGAAGAGCAAACGAGAGTTTTTTCAGCTGATCATAAGAGTCATACTATTCCAGGGGTTGAACATGATCATGTCTTCCTTCTCCAGGTCTTTCAAAGCAGACCACTTGTGATGTGAACTAAGTTCACTTTTGTTCCCTCTCCAGTATTTCCAAATCAACATAAAGACGTTTAAATTTAGAGCTCCATAATTATTTTTTTGTTCAAATCCAACAATTGTATTTCAAAGTTACCAATGCCAATGCCAAAAGGAGAAAATTTCAAATCTGTTATCGTAGCATTTAGAGGGTTTTTGACACATGCTAAGGTCGCTCTACTGTTTTCAAATTCCTGAAACCTGCTGAGAAATGCTTCCCTCATATTTAAAATGGTTGTTTTGAAATGGTGTTAGTCAATGGAGGAATTATTTTCTTGGCGATGCTTCAGCAGGCTCAGAAAGTGAAACAAATTGATGACAAAAATACCTATTGGATGTGCAGCTGAATGGAGAATAAGACAATTTTATTCTTCAGGAAGGTACATTTGAAAGACGCCCGCGATTTACAGACACGATAAGCTCCGACCACTGTAGACAAGACTGTTGCGCCTGTTGTGGATTTTTGTGCCAGAGCCGCACTTAAGGGGCCAAAGAGCCGCATGCGGCTCGGGAGCCGTACTTTGCCGACCACTGAGCTGGCCGAGGCTATTATCGGCGAGCCATTACACGATGCCGACGTTCAGTTCTACTTTCAACGTGCTTCCGGGTGGACGTCCCGCTGCGGCAATATATTTAGTTAAAAAACGAGATGATTACTTTTTATTAGTATATTAGGCAATGATATTAAAAAGAAATGATATGTAAATGTAATGTTATGATATTATATGCTACCTAATATCATAAAATTAATTTCTGATATTCAGGAAATGTAATATTTTTTATAATGTAATATTTTGTTATTGTTATGTTTTTCCTCTCTTCCAATAACTCTACCCCAATAAAAATAGGATATAAATGCAGTCATATTTATTTTAAAATACTTATTTTAAATATTCGGATAGCCACAATTTACAAAAATACCTGTTTAGCGTTTATTTTTGTATTTGTGTTTTCATATGCATTCATCAAAGGAATGATTCGATGAATTGTATAGTTTCATCACACGTCCAAACTACTGCAATTACGTTGAAAAATGTTTCGAAGCTCCGTAAATATTACTAACTAGGACGTCACCCCCAGAGCACGTTCAAGCGGACACTGAACAGTTCGCCACGTATCGTGTAGTGGGCGTCACTATCACCATCCTTTGATGTGTGTACGAAAAACCGATAGCGAGGCCATCCCGCGCCATCATCGGCCATCATCGGTCATCATGTAGAGGGTCTATATAGAAGCTGTGCGTATTATGTATATTTCAACGGTATTTGGTATCGGGCAAACCAGTCGTGTGGAAGGATTACATGTTGAGTTTTATCTGTTCGATCAGACAATGATAATTCCGCTAGAAATAAAATCGTTTGGAAAATACACAGGCGTAACAGCTATTTCTACCATAGATATACCATTCACCGGTCGTCCTTTCCAAAAGTTGGTAGGCTTGACTTTAAGAAAAGTGATATAGCCTTTTGTAATCACCTAAAATAATTGACCGAATTCACCGAAATATTTAGATTTAAAATGTGCATTTTAAATAATAGGAATTCCCAGATTAGACCGGCCATAAAATAAATTTAGTACAAAGGCTAGCCGAACCTATTGTTAGGAAAAATCGTAACTAAAATAATATAATCTTAACTGCTATTTTGGGAAAGCCCGCAATTCCGTTGGAATTTTATGAGACGGCAATAAACACCTCAAAGGAATTGAGCCGCTGACGGAACAAAGGCCGCTGAACAATGCGAGTTAAAAGATAATACCTACAGGTAGACAGGTAGACAGAAGGACAGTGGGCTCTAGGAGACAGTCGATTGCCAGAGTCCGCCCAGGACGCAGAGTCGAGTGAAAGCTTCCACCGAGGGAGCACGAGTCGCGTGCAGTCTTCCACCGAGGAAGCACGAGTCGTTGTAAGAGTCCGCCCAGGACGGAGAGTCGGTTGCAGTAGTCCGCCCAGGACACACAGCCAAGTGAAACCTTCCGCCCAGGAAGGTTCCTATTCTCGCTCCTTGGAGAGGCCGCCCAGGTCCTCTGACGACGAGGGAATTCTACGCTTCCATCCCAGAAGGAAGTAACTGATCTTCGCCCTTCGGAGATCAACATCGGAGACCGCCCATGCCTCTGATTATCGCCGCGTTGCACCTACTCCCGATCCGGAGGTACACGAATACGTAGTGCGAACGCGAGGACTCTACATACAACGCAGCCACTGGACACTGGACATCCATCACCAAAAAGGGAAGTGCCTCTGACTCTAATGATAATTCCTCCCACAACATAAGCCAGTGAACCTCTAATTTTAAGTACAAAGACTTTAACAGTAGAATTAAGTAATTGCGTATCTAGTTTTATTAAATTTATTATGTCTAATTAAGTTTTACTCTAGTTTTAAGACTAAACCCACGTATATAAAAATAAATTACTTGTAACTACCTAAGATCGCTTTTCTATTCCTCCCTTTTTGCGTTATTCCTAGAATAATACCTACTGCCCGACGCACCGTCATATCAAAAGGACGATCGGATGGCTTTTTTTAGTTTCCGTGGAACCAGTCGTGTGGAAGGCATACTCGTATTATCGAAGAAAGTTACGTTTGTCAAGTTGCTCTCTGGAGCCCTGTCAAGATAAGCAGAGTGATACCATCAGTAAAAATAATTGAAATATCGGGCCGAGAGTGGAATATCTATGATCGTGTCTATTTATATAATAAATTAGAAAAGAAGCAAGAAAAATGAAAATGAATGTGACGAGAAGCAACTATTATTGGTATCGTGTAACTGTCGGCAGTCAGAGTAATTTTTATTACATTATCTTAAAAAAATCTTTTTCACCCTGCTGAGAGGAAAGTATAATAAAAACGGTTATGAAATTGATATATCCTTTGGTATTACTCATAAGTAATGACCGAATTCACAGACATACTTATTTTTTAAACATGTGCAAACTCAATGCTTAATATTTTTTCCCAGACTAGACAGGCCTTGCACAAATTGAATAATGGGCTAGCATCGTTCATTATTGACGGAACGGAACCCGCCATAAAGCTCAGAGAGTTACCTCTATTGTAAAACGTCGGCATAATTTTAACAAAGGACATTCGAGGACCATAATAAATTGGCGGCCCGTCAAACAAAACGGGTCATAAATCGACCGTTAAGGGCCACACGAGCTTGCTAAACCGTGAGACAAGTTCTAATGGCATTATTGCGGAACGTCCCTACCGGCGACATCTAGTGGTCGAACTAGGTAATGGTCGACACCACCGCCAGGGAACTAAGGCAAGAGATAACAACCAACAACAGAAGGAGCTGGTCGACAAGAGAGTGGGTTCAGAGCCCCGGCTTTGGAGGTCGTCCCATCGCCGCCCTTCGGAGAGGGCGCCCATGCCGCGGTACAAGGACAGGTGAGTTCAGAACCCCGGCTCGGGAGGTTGCCCCATTTCCGCCCTTCGGAGAGGGCACCCAGGCCGCGGGAGTAGTCAAGACGAGAGAGATGACAACCAGCCACAGGAGGAGCTGGTCGTCGTGACAGTTGAGTTCAGAGCCCTGGCTCGCGAGGTTGCCCCATCTCCGCCCTTCGGAGAGGGCGTCTAGGCCGCAGGGCCTAGTGGAGTTCCGAATGCAGGCTACAGGAAGATTGACGTCAGGACTCCGGCGCGGGAGGTTGTCCCATCTCCGTACTTCGGAGAGGCTGCCCAGGCCACGGGACAAGTCGACTGTACGCTTTTGCCCGGGAAGGTATCCATCCTCACCCCTCGGAGAGGCCGCACAGGCCCTCTGACCGTAGGTGTTGCCGACGTCTGGCCAGGAAGATACTGGTCTCCATCCTGCGAAGACCAGCCACAGGACTCTGGATAGTCATTCTAACAGAAAAGTGCTTCTGAACTCTTATTATAATTCTTCCACCCTGTCATTCTGTGAATATTCACGCAAAGACTTTCACATAATATCCCACCTGAATGTAAAAACTTTTTCGTAGAATTTACCAATTTTCATCCAAATTGCCGGTGATTTGTCTTTTTCTATGGAAAATTCCATAGAAAAAGATAATTCCCGTCCAATCTGTATGAAAATAGGTATCGTCTAATTACCGCTTTATAACGTCTTATCAAAATCTCATAGTAAGCCAGGTTTTCATATTTATCGTTTTGATTCTAAATCAATATCAAATCATTCAAATGCAAAATCTATTGCTAAATAATTCGAATAGTCTAAAATACCGTTTTCTGTAATTAATATGGGACTAAAAATATGAATAAGTAATAACACAACATGCCCCGGTACATAAAACTCTGTAAGAACTTTTCTATGGTGGCTGATGTAATGATATTACCAATGTTGCCATTAGTAATTGTTTTTTTAGATTTTAAAATATAGATTGCAAGAAGCATTGTTTTTCCTCTATTGTATTTGTATTGTAACAGAAGCAAAACCTGTGAGAGGTGACACTGAGAAGTTTGAAACCATAATTATCGTTTTTTAAACGAAATAAATTACACGAAGTCTTGAATAAACCTAATATCAAGCGTGCTGTAAAATTTACCATAATAATAAAGTCACAATGGATACGGATATAGATGTGCTACCAATAATATTGCCAGAGACGAATGGTCATGGCGTGGAACAAAGGCAAGATTATGATGAAAAAGACGCAAAAGGCATCGGCCACCCTGCTGAACAAAGACAAGATAACGATGAAGGAGATGCTAAAGGCACAGCCTTCCCCAACATTCCGTCGACTATTGCGAGGATGCCAACTGAGAAGAACTCTGTTTATTATAACATGAAACACAAGAAACGGGGGTTAGCCCTTATTTTCAATCACGAGCACTTTGACATTCACGGCCTGAAGAGTCGCTCGGGAACCAATGTGGATTGCAGCACTTTGAGTAACTCCTTGAAAGCCTTGGGGTTCACGGTTTCAGTCTTTCCAAATTTAAATCAAAAAGAATTGTGTGATGTCGTTTCGGATGTCTCCAAGATGGATCACACAGATCACGATTGCATCCTGATTTGCGTTCTTTCCCACGGAGAGATGGGAATACTATATGCCAAGGACACTTTCTACAAGCCTGAAATGCTGTGGCACAGTTTCACTGCCGACAGATGTCCGTCATTGGCCGGGAAACCAAAGCTGTTCTTCATTCAAGCTTGTCAGGGTGACAAGCTCGATGGAGGGGTGCTCATGAGCAACAGGACGGAGACAGACGGGCCGGGGCAGGCCACCTTCAGGATCCCCATCCACGCCGACTTTCTGATAAGTTATTCTACTGTTCCCGGGTACTACTCTTGGAGGAACACTACCAGAGGTTCCTGGTTCATCCAGGCTCTGGCCGAGGAACTGCGTTACTATGGGAAGGACCGGGACATCCTGACACTGCTAACCTTTGTGTCTCAACGCGTGGCTTACGACTACGAGTCCAACACTCCGGACAGCCCTATAATGCACCAGCAGAAACAGATCCCCTGCATCACCACTATGTTGACTCGGCTGTTGGTGTTTGGGGAGAAGTAAGTCATAATTGGGTTAATGTTAGCTCTCTTGTGATAACCATTTCAATGTACAATTATAATAATACCTGAGACTTTGGTTATGCACCGAGTTGGATAATTACATATTACTAAGTAATTTTCTATTCTTCCTACTTAAACATGTCTTAAATTTACAAATTAGTTTTTTGTGTTCAAGTAAATCGAGTCAACTTTATTTTAAGCATTCAAGCGATCGTGACAAATCAATAGTGGGGAGTTCAAGAGAGTTTCATTTCATCTGGGTTTTTTTCGCAGAAACATGATAAGCACATCACCATGACTCCCAGATAAAAATATACAGTTTCATAAAATTATGATCCATATAAAATTATACACCATATTTATATTGTCATACTTTTTTAGTATGTTTCCCCCTTGCACTATTTATGAGCTGTTGATCACATTACTAAAGACGGATTCTTGTGTTTTACTTGAAATTATACTTAGCATTAACCTACTTGATTCCTCGAAATGTGTAAAATCACCAAACTTGAATTTTTATTAATATTTTATAAAAGAATTAGTATAATTTAGCCATTTCTATTTAGATTGTATTTTCTGTGACATGCCTTTGAACAAGACTGTAGCATAAACTAGAATTATTTGTTTATTTTTATGAAGCCATCATGGTTAGTGGAGGAAGCCCACCGATGTACCGATTCATCAGCGGGTTGACGACAGCCCGAGAATTCTTATTTTTTATAAGCTTTTATATTTAGGTATTGATACAAAGTTTTTTTTTTTTTAATATTTTTATTTAGTTCTGCGAACTAGTATCACCTTTACTTTTTATTGTGTTTAGTTCAATGAACTATTATTGTCTTTAATTTTTAATTGTATTCTTTATTACATTTATATAACACACAAGTTGTGTTATTTGGGATTAGAAAAGTTGCAAATGATTAACTTTTATGGGTCAAAATATAACTGTCATCAATAATTTTGTTTTGATGAATTTTGAAAAACTGTTATAATTTCTCTAAAAAATTGTACACATCTTTGGACTATGTCTGTTCTCAGTTTGCAACAATCGAATATAATATATATATTTTTAAGCAAAATAAGTGTTGAACATTCTCAGCACACTTATCAATTATTTGTAGCAAAAAGGCTGTAAGACGAGGGGAGATAGGATTAGAGAAATGGAAAGACACGGTTTCATGTAAATAACTTAATGTAAGTTTGTTTCAAATGGTTCTTTTCTTTTTGCTCATCATGATGCAACGATGGAAGGGGATTTTTTATTGCAATATAAAAATTGTTTTCTTGGCACAAATGTAAGCTTTTTCAAACGATTCTTTTCTTTGGTTCATCATTAGATCAATGACGGAAGAGTGTTTTATTGCAATATAAAAATATTTTTTGGCACAAAGAATAGGTTTAGGTGTCCATATTATTTTTTCGACTTAGAATCATTAGAAAATTTCTTTGTTTTAGCGTGTGCAATTTAAAAGCTTCTGATCTGGATGTTGTGATAAAAAAATATGAATATGATATGTTTACAAGATCATCCATTACATTTGCTCAAATTATTTTCTATGTTTTTAAAAAACATGTATTTGTAATAGCATTCTCTTGTGTGTGTGGACAAGAGTGTGATGTGATTGCGGATGGAGTAGTATTGTATAAACTGGTGATTAAGACTGCCTTAATGAGTGGTGTCATATTTTTCGATGTAAGAAAATCTTCTAATTGTATGTGAAATAATTGTTTCTACTTAATAAACAAACAAAAAACACTTTATGCTGTCAGTTATTTGTTTTATTTTAATAATCAATAAATATAATTTTGAAATTTTATAAATATCTATATTTATTAAAATTGATAATATATTACAGATAAATAAAAAAATTTTATAACATTTTATTTCCAGTGGGTTAGAATATAAAAACAAGCTGTCTTTCAACATTATTTTACCTCGGAATCTCTGTAAAGTCTGACATAGGGCAGATAGGTAAGCCTTCAGTTTTGTTGTCTGAAAAGCTATCTAAAAAATGCAAAATAATCTACCTCAACTCCGTATTAATTTTAAAAAGTATAAAACATTTACATATTCACTTGAATAACATAATTTTTTGTTCATTTTATCTGCACTTCAAATTGAAGGCCAAGGTTTCTTCTTCTTCATATGATGGAGGTCATAGTGGGATGCGGAGGTTATTCAGCCAGTCAGGAGTCACTTGGTTAACACAGATGTGGCATAGGGAACTGATGAAGGGGCTGTTTGAATATGTCCACATTCACACAGTTCAGAATTTACTAGTCCCCATTTCTGCATCATATATGCACAACGGCTGTGACAGCAAAGGACGTGGTTTAATGAGGTCCATGTTCTCCAGAGGAAGAGAGAACTCTGTCAGTTTAATAGTAGGGTCCACAACAAGGTGCTTGTTTTTCATGTTTGAGTTCTGCCACTGAGTTTGCCACGACTCTTCAGGGGAGTGTCGTGATAGAGGAAGTACTAAAAAGGGTTTTCTGGATGTGAGGCGGCTGGCCGGGGGGGGGGGTTTGCAAGGTCATCTTGAAGTGGCCGAAGTAAAAAGCCTCTTAGGGTGAAAATGAAAGTTCAAGTATGATATAAGCCCAACAAAGAGATGTCACACCCTCATTTCATTTTTGTCACTACAGTGATAAATACATATAAAGAATAATTTTTAATTAAACACCCATAAAAAACAGAATTTTCTATAATAATAATTAATTCTAACAAAATTATTTCTGCAGGGAGTGAACTGTCCCAGCATCTTTTATTATGCATGTCACAAGCTTAGGTGGTATATTAGTAACTGTCGATGTGACAAGCTTAGGTGGTAATTTAGGAACTGTCGATGTGACAAGCTTTGGTGGTAATTTAGTAACTGTCGATGTCACAAGCTTAGGTGGTATTTTAGGAATTGTCGATGTGACAAGTTTAGGTGGTATTTTAGGAACTGTGGATGTGACAAGTTTAGGTGGTATTTTAGGAACTGTCGATGTTACAAGTCTAGGTGGTAATTTAGGACCAGTGGGGGCCTTCTTTTCTTCAAATTTCAAGAGTCTGGTCAACATGGTGGTGGTGCAGGGGACTTGCTTCTTCTCATGTTGCTCTGGGTCATCAGGGTTGTAAGATATGTATTCGGTTGACACTCGCTGCGTCATAAACGTCAACAGAGTAAGCATATCTTTCGTGGTTCCATATTTTCGCAGTTCTTGTGTTAGGATTTGTATGAACCAGGAACCTTCATCCTTGTTCCTATAGGATACATAGCCTGGAATTGTAGAGCGACAGATGAGGAAGTCTGCGTGCGTGGGAATAGTGTAATCATCCTCAGTAACTTCATCATAACTCCCATCTACTTCCGTCAGGGTGACTCCTTTGTCTGATTTTGAACCCTGACAAGCTTGAATAAAGAATAATTTAGGTTTTCCTGCCAGGGTTGGACATTTGTCGGCCGTGAAACTGTGCCACAAAGTTTCTGGTTGGTAGGATGTGTTTTTTGCATACACTTTTCCTATGTCACCGTGTGATAAGACACAAATAAGAATGCAATCACGGTCCGTATGATCACTTTTTGCAGCTGCTGTAATTTGTTTCCAGATATCGTCATAAATTAAATCGTTGAAGATTTTGACAGTGAATCCCAAGTTCTTGAGGACTTCGGCCATGTTGTCACGGTCCACGTTAGTTCCAGCGCGAGGTTTGAGACCTTTTATGTCAAATTTCTCATGGTTGAAAATAAATGCCAATCCACGCTCCTTATGCTTCATGTTGTAATACATGGAAGTCTTCTCAGTTGGCATTTTTGCCTTGACTGGACCATATTTTTGATTGTAAGTTGGCAAATTATAGCCTTTAGCATCCGTTTGAGTGGGCCGTTTTTTTAACTTTTCATTTGAAGACATGTTCATTTTAATACTTCACTAATTTATAACTTTTAAACTGATCTTGCAAAAAATGCACTATTTTTATGAACTACACCGGTGACAAATTGAACGAGACTGGAGATACAGACAAAACGATATCAGCCCCACTCAAAGAGTGACGAATTACTTTGACCATAAGATAAGATAAAAAATATTATCATATATAAAACTTGCATAAAATTGCACAAGTAAATGGAATTATAATGAACTTCCACAAGAGGCAATCACTTTGCGGTTGGACATGATTAAATTTGAATTTAAAAAAAATTGTTTTAACATCACTTTATTAAATATATAACAGATAACAGGCAACAAATAAAGGAAGTGCCATAAATTAATTGATAGAAACCTTGGAAAAAAATTATGTATCATATCTACAAAAAAAGTTCTTGATAATGGTGTACCGAATATTAAAGCCATTCAAAATAATCAAAACCACGGCTGGCATAGAATTTTACATGTTAATAATTTTTCATCTTTGAGTGTATCTAAATTTCCAGCAGAAATTGAATTCGCTTTTAACACTAATAACAATTGGGGTAAATTGTTAATTAACTTTAAGGATATACATAGAACATAACTTAAGCCATTCTTGTTCCATTTTATGTAGGAAAAACTGCAAGATATGTCAATACGAGGGTGATTGAACGAACGTATGAGGTGACTGAATGGTGAAAGTTATTCTGAATTTGCATTGCATCTAATTGATAGAAATCTTCTGGTACAGATGTACTCCATAGAAATGGGATAGGTCTACACCTAAATAATTTAGAAGCTCTTGAAATAAATAAATCTCTAAAAATAAATAAAATCAACTTACTAAATAAGCAATTAGATTTATCGAGTAGCCCAATTCCAAACATGTTCCCCTTCTGCTCCCCTAAGCCCAATCCCACCCCCTTTCTCTTACCTAACCCCCACACCATAGATGATGTTCCCTCCCTCCATTCTAGGTTTCCTCACTTATTGTAAGTCTGTTTTTAATTTAGTAGTTGAAGAAGGTTCAGGCTGAACCGAAACTGGTTGTTTGGTGTATTTAATAAAGTGGTGTAAAAGCAAAAACATTTTTTATTCAAATGTAATTATAATGATTTTTTAACAAACAAGGGGTCGCATAATAAGAATTTTGAGTAAATAAAAAATAGATATACATATTTTTTATGTTAGTACGACAAAAAGTCCCAGCTGCTCTCAACTGTCTGGAGCTAGTGAGACTATGGCATCCCCAATTGGGGTATGCTGTGAAGCTGAAGGTATTGAGGAGGGGAAGGAGATGGGGAAAGGAAGGTGGGGGGTATCTGGCTATTCAGATCTGGCCACCAAACACGGCTAAAGACATTTTTTTTTTTTAAAAAGAACGACAAATATTCCGTTAACGAATAACCTGACAATATTTGAAAATCTCCTACTACCATCACAGTAAGCGGAAGATGTTGCTTGTGTCGTAAATAGAGGACTTAGCCAGCCGAGAAATTGAACTCATGACGCCTGGGTGAGACCCAAACTCGATGCCAACTCAGCCAATGACCGGTCATTTGCACATTTGAAGCAATGTTTCGATTCTCAATGGTGAGCTTTTACCAGGGCGATACTGACAGTATCTACCACTCCGGAACGTGCCGCAATCACACTACATATTATTTGTAATGAATAAATTGTGAAATAACACAATTTAACCAAATAATATTTACGTACGGATGCCGGGATTTGAACCCGCGACCTCCGGATTCGTAGCCAAGGATCGCAACCACTCAACCACGGATACCGCCATATATATATTAATGAGACCTCTTATCTTATACTAGTATTTTTTATAAATGTAGTTTTCAGAGTTAAAATAATTTTTGAAGCCCGCCAAAACGATGGAAGTCTGGCGGGGTATGCGTGACGTCACATGTACCTCAGTTTTGTCGGTTAACAGTAAGGTCATTACAGATTAATTATATTTTTTATAACATATTATTTCCAGTGGGTTAGAATATGAAAACAAGCTGTGCTTCAACATTATTCTACCCCGGAATCATTACCATACGGGTTGGTATAAAATCAACAAATCCCATAATAAATAAATTTAAAAAACATGAAATTTTTTTAAATAATTTGTTTACCACAGTGGCTACCCTTGTGCTAGTCCTTGCAGCGCGAAACGGCACAAAATTGTATATCCACGTGGCCGACCGACCATGTGAGAGCGGTTTAAGTTCTGTCAGAATCCGCCGACCAATCACAGGGCGTTTAACCCTTTAGGTGCAACATGTATTTTTTTAAAATGCTGGAGAAGTGTCGATAATCCATGAATACATATATTTTTTATTTTGATTACTTTTATTTTTAGACACATGTTTTCAATAATGTGACGTAATTTTAGAACCGTGGGTAACGCGTGACGAATTTTATGGCTCGAGCTATACATCGTTCTGTGGGACTCAAGTACAATAATGTAACGGAACGATATATCGTTCGGTGGCACCTAAAGGGTTAAGTCTCGTGTGGTTTTAATAGTTTTTAAAGGACGATTTATTAATTGTACACATAATTATGATAAAACTTATATATTCAGAATCATCAGTTTGAATGAATATATTTTTTAAAGCCATTATATTTTTCACTTAGGTTTCTTATTGCACATTTGACTACAGAGATGCTTTATTAATTGTAAAGTGGTTATTTCGCATATTTTTATGTGTGATAGGAACGTGACTCATCCCTGGCCTAAATCAACAATGATTATCACATTAATGTAAATCTTCTTTGTTCAATCGAGGTGTTATATATATATATATAGATAAGGATAATCTAAGGAATTTATAGAAAAATATAGGTACATAGTGATAAACAATTTAAGTTTCATAATAATATATGTATTATATTTAATTTACAAAAAATATCTTCAACAAATTTGGAACTCTTCATTCTTACTTAAATAGTAACAAAAATAATATAACGGTGGAAAAATAACATTACATTACACGAATATTATACAATATGGAATCTGCCATAGTTTGTTAGAAATAATAATTTCCGAGGAGCAAAATATGAGTAAAAATTCCATTCTTACACATTGGAAAATGACTATAGCTGACAATATTTAAAAAAAAAATCATTACAATATAGGAGATTGCATTAATAAAGATATATGTTTAAGTAATTTACATAGCCTTAGTAAGATTATTTTAACACTAGGAATAGTTTGGTGAACAAGGCCAAATAGGCGAGGACCTGACATAAATATGGCTTGATTCAAGAATATACATAATGAACATGGATATAGAATACATTAAGTCGGTTCTCAATGCTAATCCATATCCGCATGCGTCATATTTGGCTGCAAAACCGAAGGCAATTCACCGTGTGACGGAGACACTATTATCGTTGTAGGACCACTTTCATTGTACCCTCTGAATCAATTTCTGCGGATTATTGCAACCGTCAAATGGCATTTCAAACACCAACATAACACATGTACATATTCTGTTGATTGGAGCATATTTTAAGTCAGTATTGTACGGTTGTTATGAAGTGACTGATTACATAGTACATAAAACAAATTAAATATTTACCAGATACAATAATATATGTACAATCCCAGCCAGGAGCATTCCTGTCCGGGTGCAACCAGTGCCCCACTGAATTTATAAGACTTGGAACACTTGCTCTGAGGATGGGAAGGAGGTTGGAGTTTAATCAGCAGCAACCTAGAGTCAATACAGGAATCAAAAAGTATTCTGTACTATCCACAGACACGATGATTGAAAATAGTATAATAAATAGTTTATTTGGTTAGTTTTAGCTTGGGGTTATATTTCAGGGTGATTTAGGGTACCAGCAGAGGCATTCTCCTTGGCCTCCCAGCAGTTCTCCCAGAAGATGGTGAGGCGCTGCTCCTGGTTGGCACAGAAGTGCTTGAAGTCTCGGAGGAAGCGGATCTGGAACATGTCATCCCCAGTGGCGGGCGTGTTGGTGGAGCGCCACTTCTTGGACACCATGTGGTTCCAGGACCAAAGGAATCCCATCTGACATGGAAAATAACAATAAAAAAAAGATATGATTTAAGATGCCCAATTGCATTATGCAGATTGAATTTTGGGGTAATAAGCCCAGTGGCTCTTCCTCCCTGTGCCAACATTTGCCCAGAAGATGAAATAATATAAAACAAAAACTGGCTGATGAAATATTGTTGTGTCAACAGTAGATAATGTTTCTTAATCGATAAAAATAACTATTTTTCTATCCTGTTTTTTAATCACAATTTACATTGATTTCACAATGCATTATTAAAACCACCAAACTATATCAAGCCCCGCAGTTTCCCTCCCAAAATGTGTTTTTCTCCCAGTGGCGGCTTGCGGCTTTTGAGTGAGCTAGAGTGCTAAGATTGAAAAATATGACGTTATTGATGTGTTTGAAGCCAAAAATGATATTTATTTTTTTCACGATTTTGACACGATTTCTGGAAAAGGTAATGGAGCAGCATTTTTGATATTCAGAGTAATTTTATTTAGAGAGCACCAGGAAGATTTTGCTTTTATATCATTTTGAAGCAATTCTTAAGGCGAAATAACCAGACAACTGAAAAACAGTCATTTTTTAATAGAATTCTAGACATATCGACTCTTTTCCACAAAAAAAATTGATTTTGAAAGATTAAGTATGTTTCAAATTTTGAAAATGTAAAAATATATTTTTATGTAATAAAGTTCTTTTGTTGGTCATTGAGTAGATTTTATAATTTTTAAACAAACGTTTTGTTATAAAACACAAATATAATCATCTAATGATACAGTATTATTTATCAATAGATCTAGCATGGCCTGGTTTCAGAAATTAAATTTTACTTTTAAATAAAAAATTCCAAGTAGGCAGTGATATATTGAGACTTTATGGCGCCATCGTGGATTGCGGATAAAATTAATTTAGGTATGAACTATCATTTCAAATGCTTCCGTGTTCAAATTCTGTCGTCTTTTAATCTCAAGTGCTATGATGGATCTATATTATTTGTACAGAGTGTAGAAACGTTATTGTTTTATTACAAAATGCCAAGGAGTTTAATGATGCTTTGTGTTTTGTGCAACTCGTCAAAACTTTTGTGATGTTTTGTGCAACTCGTCAAAATAATAGTCCAATAATTTGAAACATCCTCAAAACAAAATTATTCAAAAAAATCCTACCCGACATAAATTCATGTACGTAGAAACAGAATTTCAGGACATTTTTTCTTTTAATCCTCCATAGCTTATTTAGTTGCGGTTTTCTCTCCTTGTTATTTATTTCCATTAGTATTCAATGAAAAACCATGTATATAATGTCATATAATTTTCTCTTGCTCTGTTGTTATTTGTACCTACTTTATATTTGATTATTTTATAATACCCGCCCATGAATATTTTATGCCATGGTTTTAATTTGCATATTGTATATATTTTACAATTATATTAGGTTAGGTTAGTTAGTGTAAAGCGCACTTGAGGTGAACCTTCACAAAACTGCGCTATAGAAATTAACTCTTATTATTATTGCATCAAACGGGGTAGTAATGATTTTTATAAGATAAAGGCCTAATGATAATGAGTCTGGATATCTGATGGGGTTGAAAAATTAGACTTATCGTTAGGCCTTCACCATATACAATATACCAAAAAACCATAACTACCCCATTTGATGCAAGCTCGGATGTTTCAAATTACTGGACTATTATTTAATTCATAGATTATTGCAGCGGAATCAATTTTAATAATGTTAAAAGCCCCAATCCAAAATCCAAGAGGCGAGCATAAAGCGTTAAACTATGGCGTCTTCAATACACGGTGTCCGAAAAATAGTGGCACAAGCGGGAAACTGGGGAATCTACATCGGATAGAGAACCGAAAAAACATATATTTATTCATTTTTAAACACTTACTTATTTTTTTTATTCCATTTTTCGGTAACTAAGGGGATAAACAAAAGCAGGCGTCTCTACGCTTCAATACACTTTAAAAGATGACCATTAGCTAATAGTAACCCCCAGCAACTTTTTTTTCCTCAAAATTATCCTAAAAAATTTCAACTTCTGACTCGATTTACTCGTGAACGAAAGCTCAAATCAAAAAAAGTTATAACACAAAATGGATTCCAATTTGATGTAGATTCACCATTTTCCTGCTTGTACCATTAGTTTCCGGACACCATGTATGTCGCTTGACGTTTTACTATAAAAATAAATTTTGAATAAATTTTTCACATGTTTATTTTGAATAAGTGTTATTTGTACAAAATGCTTTTTTTATATTATTATCTGATATTAAAAATGGCGGAAATAAACAAAGTGTTAAAATATGGCGTCTTCAATTGCTTGTCAATTTACTTTAATATTACTATTGATTTGTCTATTTTTCTTAAAAATTATAGAAACATTTATTATCATATGTTTTATGTTTTTTTAATATAAATATTTATTATCAAATCAAAAAAACTTTTTTTTTAGTTTCGCTATTTGTAAAATTAACAAGAAAAAAATTGTATCTTCCTGCTTTTCCATTCTGAATGAAGGTACATATTATTTCAAATTTTGTATAAAATAAATCGCGGTAGACGCATAATGCTATATTTTTGGTTATTTTCCTTTTCATATGTACGTACTTCCATGCCCAAAACCCAAAACCCAAATGATAACTTACTCGGTAAAAATGCTGGAACTGAGAATTCATCAATAATTTCATCGGAACCACACTATAGGATAAGTTGGAACGACGTGACAGGAACATACTACGGTGTCCCCATCTCTCGCCGAGCGCCATAATGTTTTTAAGTGAAATACAAATTCTTGCTGGCTGGTTATACGTCCTTAAGGTGTTAATCATAGTGAGGTTGGTTCAATTCTGTTGTTGTTGCAATAAGGAACTTCAGTCCATTTTTTTCATCAACTTTCTAATACACAAGTATTTTTTTTAAAGAACGTTTTTATATTGAATAAGAATTTAGGCGCGAACAACCGCGTGATATAGCTCCAATGGCACTAATGAAACAGGGCGTTTTGATGAGATGTTTTTTAATTTACTTTTAAATAACGATTCATAAATTCTATGTATAATTATATATAAATAAACTTACATACCTACATTCAGAATTGGCGTTTTTAAGCCATAATAAGGTAGGTAAGCGAGTAATATAGAAATGGAAACAAAGAAAAATAAACTGACCCTTCGGCTGTAATCGTAGTCATCTTTGTTCTTCCCACTAACGTGACGAGTGATGTACGCTTCATGGGGGCTCGGGGCAACATCAGAGTGTACGGGATATCTGCAATAAAATAAGCACAAAACTTTTCACTAACAATAACACAAGAGCCATAATGTAAATACATATAATCAACACAATGCAGTCCAGTGAGCAAGTGTGAAATAAAGTGCAATATTGTTATGAGTGACAAATGAGGAATAGAAAACAGGCTAGCTATAAAAAAAATAATCTTTTAAAAAGAAAGATAAAACCATTCCCAGGTTACGAATAAACCGACAATATTTTAATTCCTCCTACTACCGTCATTATAAGCGGAAAATGTTGCTTGTGCAATGATCAAGGACTTCGCTAGAAGAGGATTGAACCTACTACGCTTGTGTGCGAACCCGATGCTTTGGACCACTTGGTGTTTTAGAAGGAGGAAACACAGAAGCAAAGCATTCCACAGCAGAGCTGAACTAGTAGGACCACAAGAACTAGTCGTAAAAACAATTCTCATTATTAACATTTTTTTTTCGATAATGATAATAATGCCTTCAAAAGGCAAAACAGCTGTCACTCATAATAATAATTACCTAAGAGTGCTTTTTTATAAATGTGTAACCCGATTTTTTTAAATAAATAATAGTAATAAAAATTTTAAAATGAGTGTACATAATAATCACGAGTTTGGCTTGACTCGTTATTATATATAGGTGTCGAAGGAATCAACATGTTCTAAACATGAAAATCAGGTGAGAATGATAGTTACATAGACTGCATAGTATGCCTTCAGTAAGTGGGGGAAAAGCTGGAGGTGATTGAGGAAGTATGTAGTTACCTAGTGGGGTTGATGTGCTTGGTCTTGGGGCGCACGCGGGGGCCGCGGGGGGGCGGGGGCGCCGTAGGGATGAGGATGAACATGTTGCCCGTGACGTGCACATAGAGGTGCTCGCCCACGCCGACGCCCACCCGCGAGGTGCTCTCCACCGTACATTTGATGAAGCCAAAGCGACCCACGATAGCCTCTTGGAACAGGAACAGGCGGTCCAGCCATGACTCTTCCGGGAAACCTGGATTAATGTTTAACTTATTATAGATAATTTGGCAAATTGATAAATATTGTCGCTGGGCCGTTTGATTCGGTTTCACTTTGGAGGTTAAACGAATCTCTGGGGTTTAATAAACAAAAAGAGAATTGAGAACAAATGACAATTTCAGAAATTATTGAAAATAATTATTCAGAAATACATAATAGCGGACATTACATGTACGCTTTGGAGCTATGATCTCAAGGTAAGCGGTCTGCAGTCCGAACGCACACATCTCTTGTCAGTCCGATGTGTCAGTTTTGTCAGTGATCGGAGTGCTATGCCTTTACACGTAAACGTTTGAGCGCACGCCGCTCATTAGATGTGCAGTTTTGTTCATGGGTTTTCACCGACTGTTTATGAAAAATGAATTTACTAAATTTTAAATCTTTGAATGAACAGCCAGTCGCAAGTCTCAAGGTGGCTGTGAGACTTTCCTGCGCTGATATGATCGTTTCATAAAAGGATTAGTCAATTTTTTAATGAAACATTCCAAATAAACTATATAAATCTTCACTGTACATACGGAAGTAATATTTATAATTTTTTGGGTAGTTATGACATAATTATTTTCTTAATTTATTAAGTTGAATGCATAAAGACGGTTTGACAAACAAAGCTGAAAAAACAATTTTATAATGCGATTTTTTTAAGAAATATCAAATAGAAAAAAACATGAAACTGCCTCTCATGCCACGAGTAGCCTATGCCATAATTCAACAATAAAAGAATTGTGTGTTCCTTACCCTCAAAGAGTGCGTTCTTGTCGTGGATAAGGGGCTCCACATTGAGGGGCACATAGATGGGCCCCCGTAGCGGGTCGGACTTAAGGGTGAAGGGTAGCGCCAGAGGATCCGCAGGAATGGGTACCATCATCAACCGGCATGCCTGTGCCTTGCGCATCCACCCAAATATCTATACAAATAAATATTACATTAATGACTAGACACTGTCTTTTAAAATACCGAAGATCACTTTTTATAGACATTTAAGGCATACCGCTGATGGACGTTGTAACTTGGGCCTCTTTCTCATAAACAATGCATTTTACACAACAGAGGTTACAACGGAGTTCTCGGTGGTACGACCATAGCATTAACACGAAGAGCAGCTCTCTTACCAATAGTTAAAGGCAATTATTGTCACAATAAAATCATTATATAAGTGAGAGTAATACAGTTCATTAGTGATGACCCATCCAATGGAGTTGATAGCAATGTTGCCAACTCAGCTTTTTTAGAGATAGATTTATCTCTAAATCGAGGTCAACAGTTCCAAAAAAATGGTTTAGTTTCTAGCTTTTCAGATATTTTAGTTAATTTTTTAAAATAAATTCTCTAGCCACCCCCCTTCCACCAGGAATACGAAAATCCGGTTCCATCATCTTGCTTTATTTTTATTATAGATAATACAGAGATTGGTATACACTTAATAGACATTAGAATCTATTTTGTGTTTAAACATCTGATTATATTAGGTGCGTTACTTATCCAAGAACATTTTTGTTTAAGAAATATAATCTCTGGACAATTAAATATATTTAAATATGCAGAAGCAAAAAATATGTAAAAAAATGTCGGTCCCCATCGTCGGAGCTGCCACTGCAGTATATCTTTGATGGTTTAATTTAGTATTAAAACTAAAATAGGCATTCTTTAATACACAACAGCAGCATTTTTTCAGCACTTTTCAAGTTGTTTGTTCATATTGGGAGTAATAAAGCTTCTAGTGCTTTTTCTAGCCAAAGACAACTAACTATAATGACAAAAAAAAAAAAATTTTAATAACTTTTTTGAGGGTTTCATTAGGATAGAAAAGACATTGAAAAGTTTGAATTCCCAATGTGAGCAGGGAAATAGATACTTGTTATGTATATTGACATGGGATCATTTTGAAGTCACTTCACAGTGGTCATGTGTTTAGACTGGGAGTTAAAAAGATTGGCAGCGGTTACAATGGTGATACTTTTTGAAGCATCGCCTAGAAAAAGACGGGAGGAAGTTTTTGATTCGAAATATGAACAGTGTGTATGGATGTTTAAGGTGTGGGTATTGGTTTAGTATGTTAGGTTGTCTGACCAGATCAGCCACAATCGTGCCGCTGGCGGTGACCCACTGGATGCACATCTCGTAGGCCGTGTGGGGGCGCCAGGCCGCCTGGTAGCGTGCGTGGCCCCACTCGATGCGGTCACTCTTGCTGCTCACGTCTATGTCCAGGTGGGTGTTTTTGTACAGGGGGACTGGAAACATACCAATAATTCAAATACACACTTTGGAAGATATACGTTAAAACATGGAATTTTTCTTTTTAAATTATTTTACTCCCATTTCGAATGTTAAAAAATTCTGATACTGGTGAATTTACGGGTAGCAACTCGACCTATTCATTTCATTGCACGGCACCAAAATTAAATTATGTCATAATGGACTATTTAATTCAATTATTATTTAAAATACTTTACAAATTATTAAATTTACGGCTTTTTTAAAGGCATTGTATTACATACAAAAAAAATTATACCTACAATATGATTTAACATGGTGTATAAAAAAAATTTAAAAAGTAGCTACGTTTTATGCTAGCAGCAATAAAGCTTTCCATTTAAAAGCACCTTTGTTGATGCAAAATATGTCAATATCCGAATTGCTCTGTTCAACAAGATTGCTCTCCCCACCGTCATGACCATTGGCAAGTTGGTCCTGCAAGTTGGGAGATAAAACAGTCTATGCTGTCGGTGACAGAGAAAACCATCAGGAACATAGAAATGAATGCTCTCCATCCACGAATCAGTCTGAAGAAATGTGTAACAATGCGCACATCCCTTCTGATCCGCAAATGGTTCATTCTGAGCATATCCAAGAGAAAGTTGGTAGGATAGAGCCACAAGTAGTAGTCATAATTCCTCAGGTAGAGGAATCTCAGGAATTTCTTCTGAACTCTCTGCCAATCTTTCTTGGTGACTGAGAATTGGCGGTTAATGGCCAATTACAATGTTCGTGTTAAGTTATTAAGTGGCAAATGTCAAAAATGGCAAGGGTTCAAACAACTGGGCGTAAGGAAGATGTAAACATGTTATTCATTAAAGAAAAATCTGTTATCAATGGGTACTAATCAATTGGATTCACTACTTACATTCAGAGTCGTTGTCCTGGTTGACATAGTTGGGATCGATGTAGTCGCACAGGAACACGGGGACTTGGGACTCGTCAGTGGGCGTCGTCCCCTTTATCTGGCGCGCCCGGTTGTCCACGGCCTCCCCACGGGGTGACCGCGCCCCCAGCACCTCTACCTCCATCCACTCATTCTCAAAGCTCTGCAAGTCGCCCAGCGGGGACACGTACTCTCCTGATTCTGAACATAATCAAATTAGAAGTTAAAAGTAAATCAATTAGGAGAATAAGCGATAGAAAACTAGCGTCTACTTATTTATAGGGAATGGTCACAATGAGATTTTACAGAAACGGAGGACATTAGGCAAATAATTTTTTGACAACCTTCATAGCAGAGCAGTAAGCTAGTTGGCTTCGGATTCAGATTGGGGGTTTGAATACCGGACGTGAGCAAATGACATTTAATTTAATTTATATGGGATATTTCACAAATAAATTGGATAAAATAATATACACCTAGTATATTTGTACCTTACACAGAGTGGCAGATACTTTCAGTATCGCATTGCTGAGACACTATTAGAATGGAAGAGAAAATAAACAAATTTTCTTGAAATGACTGGTTATGTTTAGTGACCAGATCTGAATAGTCAGGTATTTCTCAACCGTCCTCCTTCCCCTTCCCACTTTCTTCAGCCTCACAACATTTCCCTCTTTGGCGATTTCATAGCCCCACTTGTCTCTGGGCAGTTGTCACTCTTCGGCGCCAGAAGCGAAGGGAATCAATGAGAATATAAGAATAATGTATGTATTTGGCTTACCAACTTCCTTCTTCAGCGGAACGATGTAGTACATGTAGTAGCCCACTATAAAGTTTTTGGAGAAATCACCGGACGAATGGCAGATCAGACCTTCCTTCAACATGGTCTAGAAAAATAGTACAGATTCTGTGAATACAAAAATTTATAAATTTAAAAAATGTTTGTCAGTTCCATTGGGGTATATAGAGTCTACGTTCCTTGCTAAATCAGTGTAAAATATTGTTCCAGCGCGTGAAGTATTAAAAAACCAATTTACACAAATAATGATTATGGTAAAACTGATGAAAGGTTACTGTAATCGACTAGTTGTCGTCGTTACAAGACTGTAAATTTTTAAAGGTGCTAGATCCAAAGACACTCGTTCCCGTTCGAGGTAGTTCCAGGAATTCTTCAGGCAGCAGATGGTGTTGGAGAAGGCGAAAGTGAAGTAAAAGACCTTTGTTAATGTTCTGATGATAAGTTACGACTGCCTTTATTTATTTAAAGTTGACCTATTTATGTTATTTGCTGAACGTGATAAAATTTTACCCCCCACGGTGACTTCGGCCCGAGAAAGAAGCGCTCGCTAGGGCGACATGTGGCGTATATAATATGCGTCAAACTGTGGACGACCCATTTGACTGAATTGTTTTAAGTCGGTGGATATATAAATTAAGACATTTAAAACATTTTCCTGACCAACATATACATACTAAAAACATGACATTACAGTCAAATTGATTCTCCCAGCGCAGTATTTTCTTATACTAGGCTTGGCAAGTTGCAATTAGACATATAACAATGCTAAACATAATAAAAAATCACAACAAAATACTATTTAAAACCATTAAAGCACCTCCTCATTACGGCATTATTTAAATACATGGTTTATTATGCCGCTCTGAGGAGATTAACAAGTTCAATTTTAATTACAAGAAACCGTTTATTCAATAATAATAATTTTTTTTTTTTTTGTGATAAACACGCGGGGCGTTTAAGAAGTTATTCATTAAACTTTATTATTGGATATCGATAAACGTTGAACATAAAATAAAAATATCAAACATCAATAATTATGGAAAGAATCAAATGGACCTTTGCAACACGGTATTGGACTCTATCGGAGTCAGGGGAGTTTGTCTGACTTCCTGGTGGTCCCAACAGATCTTATGACAATCCTAATGCTCAATACTACTATTATAAATCTATTATCAATTAATGCTCAATACTATTATTATCAATCTATTTTTAATGAAAGGGCAAACCAATTGTCAATACGGATATTATGATAGTCTTAATGCTCAATACTATTATCATTAATCCATTAATAATTAATGCTCAATACTACTATTATCAATCTGTTATTAATTAATGCTCAATACTATTATTATCAATCTATTATTAATTAATGCTGAATACTATTATTATCAATCTATTATTAATGAAAGGGCAAACCAATTGTCAATACGGACATTACGATAGTCTTAATGCTCAATACTATTATTATTAATTAATGCTCAATACCATTTATTAGGACTTTGCAACACGGTATTGGACTCTATCGGAGTAGGGGCGTTTGAGGAATGCTACCAGTGGAGGGGAGTGGAAAACACGCTCGACTCCAACAGATTTAACATGTCTGTAACAGTTACACCATTGCTTTTTCTATCTTTTCCATGTCTAGTCATGTAGGCATTTTGCAGTTTTCATTGGAGATTCATACCTGGCAATGCTTGGAATTGACTGAAGTCCGTGTTATCTCTATGATGCCAATTGGCCGCATTTTGTTGCCCATATTTTGAACACTGATGTTTACTCCATTTGTATAGCTCAATGGTTAGTTCCTCTATTAGCCGCCTGCAAAGTTAAGTATGTTAAGCTGTACATCTGCTATCTTACCTCCATCTTTTCTTTAGCTTTGTCTATATCCGTGACTCCTTCCACATGGTTGATAATCCACTGAATTGCGTCAATGGACACAAATGCGTTGGAGGGAAGGCTGACGGTCTGCACCATGAACCCTACTCCGGTCAGGGGGTTTTTCATGGCCTCTAATATCTCGCTAAGGCTTACCGTGCTCTTCAAACGAGGAATAGAAATATCTCTGGAAGGAAAATTTATAGGCAAAATTATCATTATGAATTAGGATAGACCAGGGGTGGCCACACTTTTTTTCTAGGAGCGACTAGTTGATAAAAAAAAATTGTGGCCATCGACTGATATCGTTTCTAATTATCTCATCAGATAACAATAAAAACCAAATTACAATTCGGACACGTGTATGTATCTTGAAAACAGATATTTTATATATGTATATAAAATAGTAGCACGTTGCAAGGAGCGGTGACTGTGAGTGAGATAGGTGAAGTGAGAGAAGATATTAAAAGATGGAACCTCGAGTACTTTTGACTCGTTTGAACAAGAAATAGTACAATATAGGTTCGCGATTGACCAAAAATACTTTTGTGATCTATCAGTAGATTGCGATCGACGCACTGACCATCCCTGGGCTAGACAAACCCGAAAATGAGAAAACAAGCATTTAAATTAATTTAGTCATTGATACCTACCAATTGAGAAATGTATGTTATTAAGTCATTGATACCTACCAATCGAGAAATGTATGTTATTTAGTCATTGATACCTACCAATCGAGAAATGTATGTTATTTAGTCATTGATACCTACCAATCGAGAAATGTATGTTATTTAGTCATTGATACCTACCAATTGAGAAATGTATGTTATTTAGTCATTGATACTACTGTAAATGAGTATATTTAAATGGTTTTCTGCGAAAAGTCATCGATTAAATATTTTGTTAATTCTGTTGGTGTTCTATATTCCCGCTAGTTCACAAATAACATTGAGAGCTACAAACATTTGTATAACTAAAAAAAATTGTTAGATGATGTAACCTTGTCCGGCATTCTCTACAACTCTAATAGAAGTGCGTTGCACTAATTTATTGGGTTAAAAAATTCATAATATTATGATCTTAGTGGTGAATGGGTTAAAAAGGTAATCGGTTGTAAAATTACACTTTTTTAGGAATACTAACCCTTCATCATAAAAGTCATCGGTGTGTTCGGAGGTAGCATCATTATTTGCCATTGCAGCCCTCATCCGCTCCTTACTCCCGGCCGACCTAAAATTCATCGATACATTTCATCATTCAGCAAGAAAAAAAGCAATATGAATTCACATTCATCATAAATTCTCAGAAGTTAATCAAAGATTCTAAATGTGATTACATTGTCACATCAAAAAGACATGCTTTTAATCAATAGCTTATTGACAATGAATATAATATAGATAAGCTACATGTACATAATACAGAGTTTATTAGTCATTGCTAAAGAACGAGGGATTTAGGTGTTATGTCATTTTAAGATAAATCACTTACTTCCCATTGGTGCTTCCATTAGTGGGACTCTTGTTGAAGGGAGTGGTTGGCTGTAACCACAAATGGGAGGGGAACTTGTTACTTTCAGGGGGATATTACTTCACAGGCATTCTTCCATATCTACAGCCTTTTATCGAAGTATTATATCAGAAATAGAAATCAACTTCCATGTTGGTACTTGATTCAAGCATAATAGATTCAAAACAATTGATTCTATAATTACAAAACAAAGATTATTAAAAATAGAATAATCATTAATCACAAATTCAAGATTCAAAACAATTAAATATTAG